>WBNQ01057775.1:0-12095 GCA_013401375.1 Spizella passerina | reverse complement strand
TTTTCTTTTTTTTTTTCCTGTCTCTTTAATATACATTTTAGCATAGGTTCTCTGCATTCAACATTAATGGTATTCCAAAGTCTTCAGCTCATATGGCAGGTAATAGCTGAATGGGGCAGCATGGTTTTGAGACAGCTGTAGGTGAAACTTAAAAACTGAGACCGTGTTGCAGGCAGGAATTCAGCACTGAGGGACAGTGGAAGAGGTTAAAAAAATAATCCTCTATCAAAAGGAAATCATCTACAATGTGCCTTTAAAATGACACTTCAGCTGATAACATCAGCGTTGGTTGTGCCCAGCCAGAGACAGCCACTGCAGGGCAGACTGACAAGGATCAGGCGAGGAGGAGGTGAGTCTGTGGTGATTGCCTGTTACTACTGCTGTAGGTTGGAAAGCATAAACAAATGCACAATTGTCCTTTACAGGCTCAGGACACAACAATGATACATGCTGGGGAGAGTGGTGCTATAATTCAGTTCTTAGTGGGAAAAAAAAGACCAAAAAATGACATCATTTGTGCTGATTTGGTTGTAGTTTAATTTGTAAACGGTGATGTACCTTGCTATCAGGGACCCCATGTGCTGTTTCAAAGAGCTTGCATGTGTATAGGCACTTAATAATTACAGTCAAAAAACATTATTATGTTATTAAGGTCCTGGAAATTAAGCACCAAAATTAGTTTCACCCTGGCAGTGTTGATCTGCTGGAGGGTAGGAAAGCTCTGCAGAAGGTTTGGACAAGCTGGATCAATGGGCCAAGGCCAATTGTAGGAGATTCAACAAGGCAAAGTGCTGGGTTCTGCACAACAACTCCATGCAGTGCTACGGGCTGGGAGCAGAGAGGCTGGAAAACTGGTCATCAGAAAAGGTCCTGGATCAACAGCTGGCTGAACATGAGCCAGTGTGTGCCTGGGTGGCCAAGAAGGTCAGTGGCATCCTGGCCTGTATCAGCAATAGTGAGGCCAGCGGGACCAGGGCAGTGACTGTCCCCTGTACTTGGCACTGGTGGAGACACACCCTGAATCCTGTGCTCAGTTCTGGGCCCCTCACTGCAAGAAGGACTTTAAGGCTCTAGAGCATGTCTAGAGAAGGGCAACAGAGCTTGGGGAGGGTTTGGAGCACAAGTCTGATAAGCAGCAGTTGATAGAGCTTGGGTTGTTTAACCTGGATAAAAGGCAGCTTAAGAGAGACCNGTGGTGGTGTGGAGAAGGGGAAAGTATGTGGTCAGAAAATTATAGGCTATAGCATAATGTGTGTATAGCATAATTCTATCCTTAACCAAGGATAGAATTAAGATGTGTGAAGAACTCATTTCTGGAAGTGTTGCATACTTAGCTCCAAGTATTTCAACATGTTTGTCCCTCTCTCTCGTCCACCCCTCTGCCTCTGTCCCAAGTCCTAATTTCCCATCTCTCTTCTGTGGTGGGTTTGGTTTGGTTTGGTTTTGTCTCCCTGCCTCATTTCTTCAAGCCCCCTTGTCCAGCAGCTCTGGGCAACTTGCCAAAGGTCTGCTTTGCATGATTTTCATCTGCTCTTCTTCAGGCTTGACAAAGAAAATCAACGTAGAAAATGCAGCTCCTACACTAAAAATTTGGCAAAATGTTGTTTTAGGAGAGGAGGTGTTGGGCAACTGAAAGAACAGGCTCTGCTCGGTATGAGACATCCATCTTTAATGGTTTCATAAAGCAGTGGGTAAACAAAGCTATGAAAAATACCATAGTGCTTGAGAACGGGATTAGAAATACTGATATTGATACAGTGCTTTAGGAGGTTGTTCGTGAATATTGTGACATGTTTAGTTCTTGCATTCATCCAGAATGCAACTTTTTTCTAAAACAAAAGGCGTAAAGCAGGCTGGACAGAGCTGGATTTTTTGAGACCATCTACAATCTTGTGGCGATCTCAGTGAAAGATCAAAAAGGCTGAAAAGCTGTTCAATATAAGAGATTCAGGCAGCATGGAAAAGCAAGATCCCTGCTGGAATTTCTGATTGATGCTTCAAGGCCTCTCTATGTGCATAAGCCACGTTCATTGGACTGTGCAATACAGTCATAACAGTTACTGTCAACAGTCATTACCAGTTGGCCTCCAAGCTGAAAATATTTTCCCTTCCCCATGCTGTTACTAAGATATAGCACAGTACAAATCAATACATTAATTAGTGTTCTTTTTATTTCTCCTAATGCATGGGAAGGAGTTTGGATGCCAAATAAAATGCATACTTGACAGAAAGACAGTTGTCATTGGGGAACTACTTACATTTAATTTTGGAAAACCACAATCCTTATTTTACTCTTTTGAGTACATTCTTATATTGCTGGGACTTAACTTTAAAAGGCAGTGTGCAAGAGGAAAGTAATGACCTACTTGAAGAGAGGGCTTCTCTTGTGGTGTGTTTTCTGTTTGAAACATGAGCATCCATGTAAAGATGTATAAAACTAATCTTGAACACAGGCCTGTGGAACTGTAATTTAATGATGGAACTTGCCATGAGTGAAACAGTGATAAACAGCTTATATGTTACTAGGTACAATTTCATTGTTCCATTTGGCATATTGAAAGGATTTTCTGTTTAACTTCTCAGCAAAAATGGTAGGAATTTTACCCAGGAGAATGAGGTTTCCAAGCAGTTTTTTTTTCAAACTGGGGATTTCTTCCTAGACTTTGGCAATCATGAAACGTGACCAGACGCTTGTACAAAGAACTTGACATTCTCTTTATGCAGTAAGAGACAACTATCTAGCAAATGTTTGCCTGAAGTAAGCAAGTCAAGATAATGTGTTAAAGGTGAGATGGGGTCTCTTGTAAAGTGTTTTACCAGCTCAAGTTAAAATTAAACTGAGTACACAGCAATAAATGAAAAGGAATTCTCTAAGGTTGGTTACATCTAATTTTCACTCTCCTTATTAAGCTGTACAGTATAATGCTAGTCTTGGGGAGAGGGGGAAGAAAAAACACAAACCAAAAGAAAAATCCCTTTCCCCCAAAAAACCTCAAAAAAAGAAAAGAAAAAACAACCCACCCTATACTATGCCTGAAGAAATTTTCACTCTAAAAACTTAGCTTAATTTCAAAATGCCTCTTCAATTTAGGTCTCAGTTTAAAAAAATGTGAAGTGAGAAGTGAGCTTAAAAAGAGCACTTAATTTTGACTTGTGTTGGTTGGTGTTTCTGTAGATTACATGTTGCATGCACAATGTACACGAGCAAGAAGATGACCCTGAGAACTGGTGCAAATACAGTCCGGGTGAGTTTATGGGAACAAAATCAGATTAAGATCTAATGTACACAAACAATATTGTTATGAAGAGAAGGTTTTAATGACTCAGTTCTTGATGCTCTTAAAACCTGTTGTGAATTTCCCATTGACTTCAGTCATTCTGACATATCTGCACACAAAATGAAGAGAACATGAAAGGAACATGAAAGCCATCCTACCGTGCGGTCTGTGCGCTCTAATCAGCACTGGCATTGTTTGTCAGACTCCTCAGGACAGCAGCTCCTTCCCGAGAGTCGTTTCCTATCCCCTTGGTAGCGTTTGGTGGAGGGCGGCTCTGCTGTTGCTTCCGTTTGGCACAGAAGAAAAGGGAATGCCCAGGAACTTTCCCCTCTGGTTTCTTCTGCCAGGGCCACGGATTAGTCTGATAAAAGAGATCACCTCCCTTAAGACCTTTCCTCTCCAATCCTCCTATGTGAAGCACTCGCCGTCAAATTAGATTCAGATCAGGAGGAGCCTAATTAACAGCTTTTCCCATTTTCATGTTGACCTGTTGTGCTAAAATTGACTTTGGGAGGATAACAGGCATGGTTAACCCACTTGGTACCAAGATTACCCCAAAAATTCCCTGTCATGCTACCTGCTTCTTGTGCACAGTTTCTTTGGCTTGCGCATCTAGCTGATAGATGGTGAAAGAGGAAGCTGTTCAGATCCATTGCTTGGACATGCTCTTTTATAACCTAGCTGCCTAATTTATGTATTTCTTCAGAGCTCCCTGTAGTCATGTATCCCACAGTCCCAGGACATACCTTATTTTGTAATGAAACACTGATCATTTTTTTACATCCACATCATGATTCTGTTAAATCCTGTGTATCAAAACAGCTCAGCATCACAACTATCAATCTGAATTTGTTTATTCAATACAACAGATGGGTTTGTCCCATAGCTGTCCTGCCTTATCACTGGAGTATCAAACAATATATGCCTTTTCCTGTATCAAAGACAAATTGCTGTGCATGCTGTGCTCTTCCTTTTCCCTTTGTGTGAACTAGCAAAGCCTCCAGCTTGTGATGCCTTTCAGTGCCCTAATTCCTTTTTGGTTTCTTGGTTTTATGTGCTAAGACCTGTAATATTGTTGGCAGTAGGAGATTACACTACATGCCTCTGTGTTTGTGCACGTTTCATCATAGTGGGCTGAGTTTTCAGTGTGTGTGGATGTGGGCATTTCGATATAACAATAATTCATAGCTTGAAGAAAGGAATATCTGCAAAGTACTACTTTTTATGTATGTATAAAATTTTTGAAGTTATTTGAAGATTTTTTCCCTTTTTGATTTGAAACTAGTAATACCAGGCTTTGCAGGGAAAATGTGCTAAATATCTCTGCACACAGACTTTTTGAACAAAAAGCTGCCATGTCATTGTACAGGCTTTCCCTTCCCCCCTCAGTGGGAAAACAGGAACTTCTGAGGGGGCAGTAAATAGCTGAAATACTCAACAAAGAGCACTTGAACAAAAGGCTGGTAACACCTCATTATTGTATCTGCATTATTGTCATTCTAGGGAAGAAAATATTAGGCAGAAGAAAGCTGTGATCCAAATCTGAGGAAATAGAAAGGGGAAAAGGTGTGGAAGTTAGCTAAGTAAATATAATTTAGTTGATTGTGTATATTGGGATGCTGTAATATAAACAGCACTACAGGAAAAGGCTTGGGTTTTCCAGAAGAACCGTTTGAGTGGGAAGGTCAAGCTGTAAGCTTGCATAGTGATATGGAGGCTTTTTATTCAAAAAGCTTGTGTGCAGTGAAAGATACTTTCAAAGTGTTTTTCCCCCAAAGCAAGTGCAGAGCACACCCACCCTCACTCTGCCTGTAACCCCTGAGCAACTTGGCTGCTGCTACCTTACCTAGAGCTCTCCTCCCCATAACCTTGGTGTGCGTGCTGCATCGCTTGTTGCTCATGAATCACAGCTCACACGCAGACAGCCTTTGACAAAGCCAGTGGCTGCATTTTTGGATATTGGTACTTTCAGCTGCCTGCACTGCCCCAGCAGCTGACCCAGTCACGGCTCCCCTCAGCCCGAGCTGTGACTGAGCACAGCAGTGGTGGTTGACTCTAAACTGCTTGGTGGTGAAGTCTGACAAGAGGACTGCCCTCCATTTGTCTGCCTTTCTCATTCCCAAGTGCTCGGTGCTGTGGGAGCCTTGTCTTCCCTTCTCACAGCTCAGTCTGTGCATGAAACTCTGTCCTGGTCTGCTCACTGGGCTTTGACAGTGCAGGGGATGGGTGGAGATTGGATGGGATGGAGAGCAAGCAGTGCTATCTCAGTTTCATGTTGTGCTGAGGAGATTTCCCTGAAATTTAGAACCAAGTTCTAGCCTGGGCTAGGACTGTGTGCTTTGCTAGATACATCTGGGGGTTGTACCAGCTTTCAGTCTAACAACATGCTTGTCTCCCAGAGGAAACAGCCCTGCTGACAGAGGAGCTGGAAGGAGAATGTGTGGGAAATACCTTACCACTAAGAGGTGTAATTGCTCTAAACACTTTTGGGCATGAGGGATTCATTAATCCATAGTAATCCCTGTAGTTTGTAGCCATTCTGACATCTGTGAGCTGTGTTGGGAAATCAGATTTAGAGGAGAAATGGAATCAAAAGTTCTTGAAAACCCAAAATATATTAGCTGTATTGTGGGGACGGTGAAGCATGAGGGAATGCAGTGAGAGCAGCAGCTCTTGGCATTTCTGTGTTTTGCATTATGGAAGGCAAATACAGAATTTTTGGTTTCAGACTGATAGCTTATAAATGCAGACAGCTGACAAGGTCTCCATGCCTTGCTGTTCACTGCAGTTCACATTTTAGCCTGTGATGATACCACAAACCAGTGATTTGTTTACCTCAAATACACTGAGCATTAGAGTGCAGTGACTGAGGAGCAGCTTTGTCTGCAGTCACCCTTGCAGGGCATTAACCTCTGGCACAACAGCAGGGCAAACATCTGAGGGACATTAAATCATTTCTGCTCACATATTTANTCTTCAGAGCTCCCTGTAGTCATGTATCCCACAGTCCCAGGACATACCTTATTTTGTAATGAAACACTGATCATTTTTTTACATCCACATCATGATTCTGTTAAATCCTGTGTATCAAAACAGCTCAGCATCACAACTATCAATCTGAATTTGTTTATTCAATACAACAGATGGGTTTGTCCCATAGCTGTCCTGCCTTATCACTGGAGTATCAAACAATATATGCCTTTTCCTGTATCAAAGACAAATTGCTGTGCATGCTGTGCTCTTCCTTTTCCCTTTGTGTGAACTAGCAAAGCCTCCAGCTTGTGATGCCTTTCAGTGCCCTAATTCCTTTTTGGTTTCTTGGTTTTATGTGCTAAGACCTGTAATATTGTTGGCAGTAGGAGATTACACTACATGCCTCTGTGTTTGTGCACGTTTCATCATAGTGGGCTGAGTTTTCAGTGTGTGTGGATGTGGGCATTTCGATATAACAATAATTCATAGCTTGAAGAAAGGAATATCTGCAAAGTACTACTTTTTATGTATGTATAAAATTTTTGAAGTTATTTGAAGATTTTTTCCCTTTTTGATTTGAAACTAGTAATACCAGGCTTTGCAGGGAAAATGTGCTAAATATCTCTGCACACAGACTTTTTGAACAAAAAGCTGCCATGTCATTGTACAGGCTTTCCCTTCCCCCCTCAGTGGGAAAACAGGAACTTCTGAGGGGGCAGTAAATAGCTGAAATACTCAACAAAGAGCACTTGAACAAAAGGCTGGTAACACCTCATTATTGTATCTGCATTATTGTCATTCTAGGGAAGAAAATATTAGGCAGAAGAAAGCTGTGATCCAAATCTGAGGAAATAGAAAGGGGAAAAGGTGTGGAAGTTAGCTAAGTAAATATAATTTAGTTGATTGTGTATATTGGGATGCTGTAATATAAACAGCACTACAGGAAAAGGCTTGGGTTTTCCAGAAGAACCGTTTGAGTGGGAAGGTCAAGCTGTAAGCTTGCATAGTGATATGGAGGCTTTTTATTCAAAAAGCTTGTGTGCAGTGAAAGATACTTTCAAAGTGTTTTTCCCCCAAAGCAAGTGCAGAGCACACCCACCCTCACTCTGCCTGTAACCCCTGAGCAACTTGGCTGCTGCTACCTTACCTAGAGCTCTCCTCCCCATAACCTTGGTGTGCGTGCTGCATCGCTTGTTGCTCATGAATCACAGCTCACACGCAGACAGCCTTTGACAAAGCCAGTGGCTGCATTTTTGGATATTGGTACTTTCAGCTGCCTGCACTGCCCCAGCAGCTGACCCAGTCACGGCTCCCCTCAGCCCGAGCTGTGACTGAGCACAGCAGTGGTGGTTGACTCTAAACTGCTTGGTGGTGAAGTCTGACAAGAGGACTGCCCTCCATTTGTCTGCCTTTCTCATTCCCAAGTGCTCGGTGCTGTGGGAGCCTTGTCTTCCCTTCTCACAGCTCAGTCTGTGCATGAAACTCTGTCCTGGTCTGCTCACTGGGCTTTGACAGTGCAGGGGATGGGTGGAGATTGGATGGGATGGAGAGCAAGCAGTGCTATCTCAGTTTCATGTTGTGCTGAGGAGATTTCCCTGAAATTTAGAACCAAGTTCTAGCCTGGGCTAGGACTGTGTGCTTTGCTAGATCCATCTGGGGGTTGTACCAGCTTTCAGTCTAACAACATGCTTGTCTCCCAGAGGAAACAGCCCTGCTGACAGAGGAGCTGGAAGGAGAATGTGTGGGAAATACCTTACCACTAAGAGGTGTAATTGCTCTAAACACTTTTGGGCATGAGGGATTCATTAATCCATAGTAATCCCTGTAGTTTGTAGCCATTCTGACATCTGTGAGCTGTGTTGGGAAATCAGATTTAGAGGAGAAATGGAATCAAAAGTTCTTGAAAACCCAAAATATATTAGCTGTATTGTGGGGACGGTGAAGCATGAGGGAATGCAGTGAGAGCAGCAGCTCTTGGCATTTCTGTGTTTTGCATTATGGAAGGCAAATACAGAATTTTTGGTTTCAGACTGATAGCTTATAAATGCAGACAGCTGACAAGGTCTCCATGCCTTGCTGTTCACTGCAGTTCACATTTTAGCCTGTGATGATACCACAAACCAGTGATTTGTTTACCTCAAATACACTGAGCATTAGAGTGCAGTGACTGAGGAGCAGCTTTGTCTGCAGTCACCCTTGCAGGGCATTAACCTCTGGCACAACAGCAGGGCAAACATCTGAGGGACATTAAATCATTTCTGCTCACATATTTAAATCTGGATAAGCCAATGGATTGAGGGGAATTTTTTTCCTTGATTGAAGACTTTTTTTCTTGCACTAGAAAGCTGGCATTTGTCACCAGTTGTTCTGTTCTTTGTTTACATAAGGCCCATTGAAGCAGTTGGAGAACATTATACCCTGCCCCACAAACAGGCATGTATACTTAATTTATGACTTTGGTAGTTTGAATTTCGAGTGTCAGGTATCCCACAGACCTTTTTACTTTGTTCTTTTATACTGCATGCACTGCTTGAGTATTTATTATGGAGAGCAGACAGGCTGTGGGAAGTCCTTCACACTTGTGGACTTTTTTCTTCAGAACCTTGATAATAAAGTTATGGAGCTTGAGAAAAAGGAGTTCTCTAAAAGCATGACTGATGTGTAGAGTTGTTTTACTTGTTTGGCCAATTGGTTTTTTTTCATTTGGCATTAATATTTTCACTTGCATATAATTCTTCACCCTAAATTTGCTTTAGTACCCTAAACATCTCTGCAAAACATTAAATGTGGAACAGTGGTAACAAGCCTTATATAGGTCTTATGTAGGCCTCTGTTGAAAACTTAATTCTGGATTTGTTCTTGATTCCTTCAAAGTCAACTCTTTCTATTACTACCACCAAAAATAATGAAGAAAAAGATAAAGCAGAATTAAAAAAAACAATGTAGCTTGTTGCCAGAAGCAATGCTAGTATTTCTGATTATCTCTTGTTCAGTTGTGTCTTGTCAACAATTTTGGATATGGCCCTTAGTTCAAAGTTATGTTTGATACATTGGTGACAGATGGACATTTTGGAAAAGGACATGACTTGAAACTGACTTCAGAAAAATTCAGATGAGAAATGGGGCTGGGGCTTTTCACCAATGAAAGCAGTAGACGTTACAGCAGTTTTTTTAGAGACGAGATGAATTTTATCATTGCAACACTTGTGCCAAGGTGTCATCTCTTTCCAAAAAGGAGGTTGTAAGTTGAAATCTTTATGCCATTGGCAACATGGCCAAAATGGTCCTTTCTGACAGTTAAGTCTTTGAACGTAAATGCCTCCAGAACAGCATATGCAAGTGTTAAATATTTATAGGCATGCAGTTCTTCTGTGTTGTTATTGCAAAGTGTACTCAGGAAAGAAAGCAATTTTGTGAGAGAAGGAAAAGGATTTTTCATTGAGGTGCTTCTACAACATGTAGATCAGTCTTTGTAAAATCTTTAAACTTTACCTAAAAATGTGAATCACAGTCCTTAGAGTTGGATTATTGTTCCTGGGACTCAATATAGAAGTAGTCTGCTTCTAAATAGGCAGACAACAACAAATCTGAATGCAGATTCCTTATTTCTTTATCATCTTATTTTCTCCTCTGTTTGTTGGGCAAGGGGAATTGTTTCAACTTTTGATGACAAGAAGATTCTGTCTCACAGCAAGAAAAAATTCTGTATTGTACAAAATCAATTTTTGTGGTTTTCAGCTGTGGAAATTAAAAGATACTTTCAGTCTAAAGGTTTTTTGAATAAGCAGTTAAGGGTTTCCTCCTGTTTAAATGGATGAAGAATGCAGCGATAGATTTTCATAGCAGGTACTCCCTTTGAATTTTCCATTGCATCATATCTGGCTTTATGACTTTGTATCTTAGCTATGGGGCAAAATAAAAGTTATTCCCAAAGAAGTAATAAGCTTCCTATTTTAATGTAGCAGCTGAGATTTGTGAAACAATGCTGCGTGCCCGCTAATTTTAGGCATCTTTATTTACATGGCCTAACAGGAAGATGGAGATGTAAAAATAGCAACAAAGAGCCAGTGAGATTATTAATAAAGCAGCTGTATACAGCATTGTTCTCTTGTAGACAGCCTTTAAACAAAGTGAACTACATAAATAATCATTTATAATTCATAAGGTAGCCATTGTTAGGGATTCTCCTTTAAAAATAATTCACCTTAATAATGTAAATACGATGACAAAATGATTTTTTTTTTTTAGTATATGTGTATTTCACATGCACCAAATGTTAAAATTAACTTACAAAATCATTGCTATTTATTGAGAAGCTGGTATTTTTCTACCCTCAGGAAGTATGTCCCTTCAGGGGAAATGGGAAGAAGGATGATAGAGTGCTGCAAAATTTCTTTCAAAGGAAGAGTTTGTATGTCTGTAGAAGAGGCACTATCAAGGTTAAGGAAGACTTTTCATTTATGTGATTTTATTGGATCAGAAGAACAAATCCTTCTGCAATCATGCTCCAATAAGAAACAGTAGTAGTTGTAGTAATAAAAAAAAAAAGTAAATAGCCACATTGGGGAAGACATGTTCAGACAGATACAAATGGCCCTATATCTTTTGATCTCAGAATCTGCTTCTGCAGTTTAAATAATAAAAGAAAAAAAGTAAATGAGATTACAGACAGTTACTGCATTTTTTCCCTAGTTTTTCTGTACAAGGACAATCATTTCCTCACAATGCACATCCCGAAAGCAAGAAACAAACATTGTATTCAGTGAGCACAGCAGATCAAGCCTGCACATTTAATTTGTATAAGTGCTTTATAAAGGAGAAATAGTATTCAGAANTCAAAAAGGTTGCCAATGTGGTTTTCCTTTTTTTTCTTTTAATTTAAATTGCCTCAAGGAAGCACTGCAAGCTCTTTTAAGTCCTTCTACCAAGCAGCTGATGTTCCTGACTAATGTGAGCTCTCAAATCTACACATAATTTTATAGTATGAAGATCTAAAATTTAAATCAATTAAATCATATGGCATTGTGTGAGTGCAATGAGAGGTCTCCTCACAAATCAACTCAGTAAATTGCCCCTGGATCTCCTGTGAGTCACATAGGATTTATTTTTACTTCTCTACTGCCTGTTTGGGGACAGGACTGTTTAGAGGACTAAATTGAGTGTTAATTCTCAAAGAAATCAGTTACAGGTTCTACTCAGAACTCCAAAATGTAATAATATTTGAGTCTTAAATAAAAAGAACATTCAGCCTTGTAGTTTCACCAAACTTGATTTATAAGCAGGCTTTTGAAAAGGAAAAATTATTGGAATATGGAATTTAATGGCTACTTTTGTATCTGAAGGTGTTTGTACTGAATCTTAAAGTTTTTCCTCAAAAAAGCCATTACCTCTAGAGGCTGCACAAAAGAAGCCACTAGGACACAAAAAAATAGATATCCTGTACCTTCTGTGTCTCTATGTGACTATTCTGCTTTGTAATTGTCTGCTTTAAAAGTCACACTTGAAGGCGTGGTTAAATGAAAATTTGCTCAGAAAGTAACTGAAAAGGCAGATTATTTTTTATTTGATTCTAATGTGCTATTACTTTACATTCTCCTTTCTCTGCTGCTCAAGGGCAAAATGTAGCAGCAATTCCAGTGAGTAATTCCCAGCTCCATGATACAGTGTTTACTGTAGCAGTACCACTTCACGGTTTTCTGACAGGGCTGGGAGGAGGCAGGGAATTTGGAATCAACAGGCATTTCTGCACAATATCACAGTGAGTGATATCACACAGAGTTTCTCTCTAGGAAATCCTAGGTGGTGAGAGAAACCCCTGCCAGGGGCAGGCCTTGCTGAATTGGA
>WBNQ01057766.1:0-23530 GCA_013401375.1 Spizella passerina | reverse complement strand
TCCATATATGATCACAAATTCACATTTTAAAATCCTGCCACTGCAACTGTCCCATGAAAAAGACTACTTGGGACACTTCTGCATGAGTGTAGCAGTTGAAAAAAATTACCTCTTCCAAAGGTCTACAAGTATAACCAAGCACTTATTATTTCTTAAATCCTTCTACTGTCTGAAAAGTTTTGGTCTGAACAAGACAGAATAGTCTCCACTGAGCTTTGCTCACCTGCATAATAACTGTCTGAAGCAATACTGAAAGCAGAATGGTACAAAAACCATTCTAGATTTGAGGCATAACACCAGCAAGCAGATCCAGCCACTGAAATCATGTTGCAAGATTACAGGTACCCTAACATTAGACTCAAAACTACACCTTCATAAAAGGCTTTAAAGGATATTACAAAGCAATTATTTACAAAACACCAATTAGAAACCAAAATGCATACAGCAAGTATAAACCATAACACACATCAAAGAGATTACAAGCTACAGATCCCAAAATAAAGAGTAATAGTCATGAAGATCCTTTAGTATTAGTTTATAAAACTCAGATCATCATCTAAAATTTATCCAGCAACACTTATCCTGGGAAGGCTCAACATTAAGCTGCAACGGAAAGGAAGGAAGGAAAATGAGCACACTTACATTTGATAACCAGAGGAGAGCAAAAAACCCCCTCTTACGTGCACATCTGCATACAAAATTATTCAACTGCAGGCACATTCACACTGACCTGAAGCAGGCAAAATCCAAGGAGAGGGTGACCTAAGGAGCCCCCAGGAATGCAATCTGGATGTCCCAGAGTGGCTCAGAGAAAGGACAGCAGTGTTTTGCTAACCTAACCATTCCCCAGCCCACTTCTGGAACATGGGGTCAGGGAAGGTCAATCTGCAGCTAAAATGTAGATCTGCATTCAATTGATCAGGAAGCAATATGCTGCTACAGGATGGGTGTACAATCTGTGCTGGTCTCAGCCAGGGAGGCAGCATGTGCACAGAGATTCAGGATAAAACATGCACTTTGAAGGGAAGGTTGTCCTTGTGTGCTGATGCAATGCATTTGTTCAAGTACAAAAACTCCAGAAACATTTTCTTCTCTGTTTATGTGCAAGTTAGAAGTTATCTAAACACAGCACACATACTTTTAACTTTCTAATTAAGAGCCATTCATAAATGTAACCAAAGATCAGAATGACGCCATGGGTAAAGAGCATTCAAATAGACTTAGAACATCCACATGCCTTTCTGTGTTATAGGTAACATATTATTAATATAAATAGCAGCCTATCACTTATTCCCATAATTACATAGGAAGGGCTCTGTTCGTAGACCAAATCACTGGCCTTCACTGTCACTGACAATATTTATATACCTGCCAAAGCTCTGCTTAAGTAGCACAACCAGCAGCTTTACCTAACATCAAATAGCTACAGAGACTGCAAAAACAAATATACCCTTTCCATGACAATTTGTATTCCTGGCTCTCTCTTACAACTGCTGGAATATGCAGTCTACAAAAAGTCCTTAAAGAGGAAGACAAAAAAAAAATTTCCCCTTTGAGTTGTTAAAAAGGAAGTAGTGGTTGACAGCTATAAGTGAAAGTGTTGTATTATTTCCACCCTTATGGAATTAGGAACATTCTTATGGCATTCATTTAGTGCTTCTTTTCCCCCAGAAATGCATTTAAAATTTACCTGACACATTTTGGTACTAATTTTTAGTCACACTACACAAGAAGTACTCCAGGTAAGCATAATACTAAATTTTAACTATGCATACATACACTGGAAGTTACAAACATGACTTAAGATAACAGCAACACAGGCTAATCTACCAGCTAATATGCCTGCCACTGACCTCAGAAGCTTATTTCCTAGTAGGGATTAATTCTGTACACAAAATTCTCTACAAAGTCCACAAGCAACCTCAAGTCATTAGACCTGCTGTGGAGCAGCAGACTGGACAGGACAATCTCCTGAGGTACACACCAGCCTCAGTTATCCTCTGCCAGTTCATCCATGTCATAGGATTTGCTGCCCTTGTTCACAGTATTTTAACCTCACTCAACATAGATACCACCCTATTTAATGACCTAAAGTTCTGGAATCCACAGAAACAAAAGGAACTTCATCAAACTTACTCTTTGTTCCTTAACAGTATGTGTTAATATTGACATAACCTTAAAAATTCCTCTGGCATCCAGCAAGAGGAATCCCTGCAATGATAAGAACACAACAAGGAGTTACCTACAGAGATCACAGACCTGCAAAAATAACCTGGCTGCAGAATGGATTCTTCGACAATCAGATACAAAAAACAAAGCTTATTTTTTAAATAACAGGCTTCAAAACATGAAGAATTACAAATAATTCATCATCCTGAAAGCTTCCAGACTCTTCAAGCCCCTGGAAACAGTAGGCAAAAGTGCAAAACCCAGCAATGGCAGAATAAAATCACAAGTAATACTACAGAAACTGATTTGCAATTCTATTGCCCTTAAGTTCTGGCTTAACTATCACAGCTAACAACGAAAAAAGGAGAGAATGACAGTTAATTGTGCCACGAGTTACTGGGAAAGGTCACCAGGATATTAAAAGGCAAAAAGGTAGGCAGCCTAGATGCTCAGCTTTGCAGAAGCAAGAGATCCGGCCTCTAACCTATATAATTAAGCATTACACTTCAATAAAACCAATTGAAAAAAAATCAAACCCAAAAACCAGAAAGCAAGGCATAATCATCAAACTCTGCTGGGGTGGAGTTAAGCAAACAAACTGCAAAGGCTAAGTTTTAAACAAATCAAGGTTTAAACTTCAGCTCAGTCCACTTCCAAAAAAGGGCCAACTCTGGAAAAGTTCCATTTAAGACCAAAAACTTCCGCATCAGATAAGACTAATGACATATGCAGATAGCAGCAGCCAGTACCAAATGTCTTCAAAAGAACTTGCTGTACAAATATCTATCTGGCCCATTAAAGAGCTTTTCATTCTGGATTTGAAACATAACATTTCTATTCCTTCCTTTAAAAAGGGTATTACTCAATACATGGTAACATGCAGCCATAACTTTTCCATCTGAAGCTCTTGCATTTATTTTATTTTTATGGAAGAAATACTACAAGTGTAATTATCAGAATATGCAGCACTAATAAGTTAATTCTTAGGTTTCTATTCAATACTATCTTAACACAAGAGCAAAAGATCACCCTTCTGTTCTTATATATGTTTTATACATATATGATTCATTGTATGCTGTCTGTATTGAAGACTTTCTGTAATAAATATTTTCAACACATTTGAATTATCACATGAAAACTAAAACTAAAGATATTCCTACTGGGGAAAAGCTTACTTTAATGTAGCACGATGCTGTCACTATTTTTTGTATTTATTTACAAGTTCTCTTACACTATTAGGACATTTGCAATTGAGCCCATCTAACTGTCAATTCTTCCCAATGGTTGGTTAATGTTTTATAACCTGAAAGTTCTATGAGTAGCATATATTTCTCTTCACTACACAGTTCAGCTATCAATACTGTAATGTTCCTTAGCTCTGCAAAGTTCTTATAAATTCCTCATGCCCAAAATTACTCTTGACTAACCCCCGAACTTTTAATGTTTATTTTTTACGAAAGTAAAGAAAGAGAAAAAAAGGTCAAACTCCTGCTAGCATTTTCTGTGTTTTTCCACTCAACTACAGTGCTACTACAGGATTTTGGACATTCTATTATAAGCCTGCTGGAAGTTCATCATTTATTTATACTTTCTCAAGACTGAAATAAACTCTAAGGCATTGCTCAATCACACACAAGTCTGGTACAACACAACAGGAAAATTGTATCCAATTAATTGTCTGGCTCCAGCACAATGATTTTCCTTTTCAAGGAGGAAACTGTTCTGGGCCTCTGGCAGAGAGATATGTCTTCTTGCAAGATGGGTATAGTCCAACCCATCTCTCTGCCTGATGTTCCCACTCCTAGAGCAGACTGAAAAAACACTTGTCTATATTCAACAAAAATGTGACAATGCTGAGCCTTCTTCAAAAATTCTGCCACAAGCAGAAATGTTTCTGGAAAGACAGACAAGTTGGGAAAATTAATGCATGGTCACAACAAGATCTAACAAAATTCAGAGCTCTTGGATAATCCAAACTCTCTGCAAGTGAACATTAACAGGAAGCAAGTATTGATGTGATTCAAAAGAAAATCCAGAGACAACAAATTGCCATATAATTTAGTAGCAATAGAGGGTAAAATTGGTAGCTGCAGGAACGGAGACAGAATTCTTGCTTCCTGTCCTGGTTCCAAAAATACTCATCATTTTCACTTTATGTTATCTATTAAAAGAAATGACAAAATCTAAAATGCAACAAAACAGCTGAGTATGTATCAACACATTTTGCATAATTCTAGCTAGATCAGACTCAAATCAACACAACCAAAGTAGCACAGTGACACAGACACTCCTCACCCACATGGCCCTTTAAAGCATACATAAATTCAACTACTTTCATTAGATACATAAGCAAATGAGGCTGCTACATTAAAAAAATGAGAAGATAAAGCCAAATCAAAGTATTTCTCCAGTGCTATGTAAATACACCTGCAAAGGATCACTGGATTGCCCAACTAACATATAAAAAAGTAAAAATGAAGAACAACTTTATATAATAAAAATGTAGGGAAGCAAGGTTTTGCATTTATAAGCCTGGGACCAGAAGCAAACCCAAACCATCCCATAAGAGATCTAAGGAAAACATATTTACTGGCCTTCATTCCAGCTAAGTAACCTGATTCATTTGAGGTTTGTAAAAATTCATTGCAAATACAAAAGGGATTTTTGTTTGTTTTTAAAGCCTAATCAATGTGTTGGTGTTCCTGGCTCAGGATAGATGCAGCATGACTGCAATGGATCAGCTCCAAGAATTACAGTATTAACTCTGCAGCAGTGGCTCTAGATGGTATCTCTTCAGGGAAATCCTTGTCAGCACTGCCTTACCTCTACTATAAATGGCTGCCTGCACTCCTACACCAGCTCCTGAAACCATGGGGCTGAACTTGGTCAAAAGCAAGCTACCCCATACTATTGTCATGATCATATCAGTATAAAATTGGATGGTTCATTCAGGGTGAAAAGCACTTACATAAAAATATTACCAGGTGTATGTGAGGGCTGCCTGCCATCACCCTCTTACCAGAAGCACCTAAGCACTGGAGCTTCACCTTAGTGCATTACAGCAAATCCCAGCTCAATCCCCCAGGGCACTTGGAACAAATATTCAATGTTTTGAAGACACTGTCTCCACTGCAGACTGTAAGCATGCAGCAACATCAGGAGTACTGAAAAATAAAACATCTGTTCATCTCTCGGACAACAATCCTAACAGAAAGTCAAAAAGATATAATAGAGGAAAAAACAAATAACAGACATGATATCTATCAAAATAAGTGCTATTGATAGATGGGAAACTAAACACACTTTACATAGATCAGCACAAAACAGGCCAGAGTATCACATAGGATTCTCTACTGGAAGCAGCGGGAAAAAAAAACTTCCCACCAAAACCCTGCAATTCCAAATACCATTTTTCATATCCCACTTTGTTTTTTAAGACAGATTTACTAAAATACTTCTGAACAAACAGAACATCCAAAGAAAATGTTCTGTGCTTTCCTGAATCATGCCAAGTTCTCAATATCCACAAAACATTTTATGTAATGCTAAGTAAGTAACATATTTCCTCTACTAATTTTGTTTGCTTTCTTTCATATCCATTTACTTTACTCCCTAGTACAATACAGCAAAAAAAAATTATCTAATCTCAGCTCCTGTTAGTCAATGTATTTCTTGCATTAGTGGTCCAAAATGAAATGCAGAATGCTAGACAGGGTCTAATAAGCTGAAGGGGTTCTTCCTTTGCAAGGGCAGCCCCGTGTTCGTGCTGAGGCTCCTGCTCGTTCACTCAGCACAGCAGCTCCGTGCTGGGGGCAGCCCTGGCCCTGAGATTAACTCAGCCCCACCACAGCAACACTGCCAGGCTTGGTGCCATCCCAAACAGACCAGAGCAAACTGCACTGCGCCCTTCAGATCCCCTTAAACTGCCTGTGCCTTTGGGCTGCCTGCTTTGAGTTGCTGGGGTTTGCTGTGATTGGTTGGGTTTGGGTTTTCTTCTTGGATTTTTTTTTGTGGGGAGGAATCTGTTTTGTGTTTGTTTTTTTTAAGTATTTTGCAGTATTTTTATCTTGTGTATTTTAAGTCTAGAAGCCATAACGCACAGCTCTGACAAATTTCATTTACTATTATGGGGACCATGGATTTCAATATACTCCTCAGCATTTCCATCACCAAGATATGAATGTGCTCAGTTCAATTCACATCCACTCTGAATTAAATGAAAACAATAGCACTAGCTACCATTAACACATCAACTTGTGCCTACACTTTTTTCAGTTATTAAAAATGACCAGTTCTTTGGGGCGCTTTTTATCTAAGAAAATACTTTATTTTTCACAGTTTCTCAGAGCTTTGGTAAACTGTGGCAATGAATTCCCTATAAGAGGTGCTCATAATAGCAACTCACAACAACATCAGGGATTGAGTAATTCCAGATTTTGAAAGCCTGGATATCTGTTTGGAAGCTTCAGGTTTCTACTAAAAGCTTCTACATCTGTCAGAAGCATTTCAGCCTGGAAGTCACATACAAATTCTCAAAGGTCTTCCACTTGCTTATTTTTAGAAATGAAAACAAAACCGAAAAAAAACAAGTTTAAGATTATTTCAGTTACACTATTTTAAAGGGTTTCTTCTCATATGCAGTGATTTGAGCTGAACACACATTTAGATTTTCTGAAGTATAGCCCACTTTTTCTTTTGCTTTGATTCACACTTTTTGGAACACTCCATGCTTAGCACAGCATCTACTTCCTACGTATCTAGTGAGTCACTTTTTCAGGCACCTCTAAAAACATCCAGATTCATTAACTTGCAATTACTAAAAAAAAATAAAACCAAAATGAATTCCAATTATAATATTCTAATGTTATCACTTCATGAAAAATCCACTAGTTAACTAGGAGTTATTATGCTGTATCTACAAACACAGGGAGGAAGAGGCATTGCACCAGTTATCTTCAAAAATATTACTATGTACAGAAAAAGTAAGTACAGATAATCCCACCACCACCTCCTTCCACCTTTATCATACACATATTTAGGCTCACATACTATGTTTAAAATATTTTAAAAAGCAAATCCAGCTTTAAGTACCTTCTTTTAACTGCTACGTATTGGTGATTTTGAAAACTCATTCTATTTTCAACCTTAATAATGCTGCTGTTACATACACATTATCTCCCTGGGCAAATAACTTTTTCCATGCATAATTAAAGTGCCTTAATACAAAATAAACATTCACAACTTTCAACTGTAAGTAATATGTTATCTTCAGCTTGGTCTACTTATGCAACATATTTCAGCTTATACCTTCCTCTGCCTTAGGAAAAAAATTCTGTACTACTTTCCTTGACATAGCTTACTAATGCTCCCTCTCTTCAGGTTCTACCCCTATTTACAGATAATACCGACAAAATTGTTTACAGACTATGTAGTAAACAGGATCACTCACATGATTCACTAAACAAAATAAAACTCCAAGCCCTCATGGAAGGAAAAAAAAAAAAAAAAGAGTAATGAAATATAACTGAAAGGCAGCTCAGGAGGCAACAGAGCCTGGACTGAATGACTGGTAGTGCCCGAAACTGGTATTGCCAAAGTCCACAACTTATGAAACTGTAGTCCCAGATCATTAACAAACAATTTTGAAATAGCTGAGGGTTTTTCTCATTACTAAATTAACATATGAAGGTCTTCTACCTTTCAAAAAATCCAGAATTGATGAATGTCCTATATATAAGGTTTAAGAAATGTTTACAAACACTCTGACAAAGAGAATTTGTGCGGGTTTAAATATAGGTCATTGATAGGATAATGACAATTTCCTAAATGAGATGTGCTTATTAGCAGTTATGTAAACAATGATAATAGATGTTGCTGCACGTAAATGTTCTGGCCTGTTTTTCTTTGCATTTTGAAAACACCACAGAATTTTTTAAAGTAGTTCTTGTGATTCAAGATAAAGCCTGTATTTATCAGTATTCTACCTGCCTTTTCACAACAGCATTTGATACCTATTATCTCTAATGGTGCATTTCCCCCACCCCTCCGTCTCACAATTTACCATTCTGATACTCAGCCAGATCAAAAACCAGTCCATACATCCTACAAACAAGCACAAAATCTGAAATTCTCCTCACTGCTATATCTCTGCTTTAAACCTTTCACAACACCACATCTAACATGCAATAGGAGTGGATTCCAGGGCATGATCACAAACCCATTCTTTAGTTGTTTACTATGGCTACAGATTCCCACCTTGGCAATTTTGACAGACCTCTGTCAAATCTTCAAATGATGTTATCTCAAGAACTCTCAAATACAATCCTTTTAATTACTACTACTAAGTTGCTATATTTAAACAGATAAATGAGTAAGCATACAAATTTTTTACCTATATCAGAGAAGACAAAGTTAACTGAAATTTAGAAACAAACAAAAATCCTCATAGCTGATCATTTTTTAAGCTTGTCTATCAGACTTGCTTAACACTCAGTGCTTTCTCAAATTAACCATCTTGAAAATTATAGATCATATTTGTAACCATAATAGAGCACATGGGGGTCTTAAAGTCTTTGTAAGTCATAAGAAATGTTGATAAAAAGCTATACGCATAATGCTTTCTAATTTAAAAACAGCACAATAAATTGGAACATTTTACTTTGTTGAATCAAACAAGAAAGGTTAAAGACTACACTGAAAGCATTTCAAGCACTCAAGTTTTCTAGAATCCAAGAATGCACATCACATATCCAATAGAGGCAAAGCAAGATGCTTAATGAAACGTTTAATACAGATAGCAGTTTGCACAATTACCTGCAGGTAACTTGAAAGCCATAATCCAGCCTTAAGAAATTAAATGCTTGTCTTGTCCCATCATGTCCAAGTATTGCATAATACAGGATAGTTAACAATTGAAGGTTTAAGAACTTTGACTGCGTTGTACTGCTCCTCATGCTGTGTCATACTACTGAAAAAATCTGCATGAGTTACAGACCATATTATTCTTAAAACCCAGAGCTATACTGACTGCATTTCATAGAAGGACTTGGTGTAAAGTGAAAAACCAGCTGACTTTGAACACGTTAAGTTCTAGAGCATAACATCAATATAGTTCGAAAAAGAACAGGGTGCTGAGCAACTGCAGTCTGCCCTTTGTTAATTTTTCGCTGGATATTTAAAATTAACTTGACAGTCATTAAGTAATACAACTTTACTTGTCCCAGTTCAATCCCTAGTGGACAAAAGATGCACTACAGGACCCCTCAATTTTGCTTAACAAGACTGCCAGACTTGAGAGAGGAACAGTTAAGAATACAGGATGTATTTTAAAACCATTTTCACTAACAATAAGACTATATCATGAATGCCACCCATTACACTCCTGTTGCCAGTAATAAACCTCCTATCAGAACCAAACAAAATACTCCACAAAATTTCAAGAGGACAAGTAGGAAGAGTGCCAAACAAGAACAGTACCTTTTTAAAATCCATTTTTCAACGCTCCTCACAATCAATTTTCACACACCAATAAAACAGTAATTTCTCTGCATTTGAAAAAAATACTATGACACCACTAGATCGATACAATGTGCTTTCACATTCGCACCTCGTCTCACCTCAAAATCACCTATTTCCAGTCATAAATAAGACACACGCAAGCCTTTCAACCAACCCTTTTCAACTGTTAGTTTCATATACTTTTCATAATATTCAAAGTTTCTGCTTAGTAAGAAATTACCAACTTACCTGGAAAGTTATCACTTTAAAACAAATCTTACTCCTGCCCTATGCAATCACAGTTATGACAGCAAAACCAGAGTGATCCACAATCGACAGGGACTTGCTAGAATAAATGTGCAGTCTCAGTGTTTTTAAATGAACATCTTACCTTGCCTGTCTTGTGATCAAACCAGACCAGAGCATGGTTCCTGGAGAGCACCTTGCAGTCAAAGGTGGCATTGTTCTGGGCTGGCCGGCAGCGAGCCACCGAGCGGCCGATCTTGACAGGCTCGTCCAGGTAGACATGGCGCTCCTGAAACGGGTGGGAGTTCGGGCGGCAAGTGAAGATGGCCAAGGCTGAAGGCATCGAGGACAGATTGTGGTTGCCACACCAACCAGAGATGAAGAGAGCCTCTTCTGATGCAGACTGTCCTCCGCAATTTTAAAAACACCTCCACAGCAAATTTATATTAAAGCAGGACAAATATTATCCTATGAGAGGCCTAACAACTCATTGTTTCAGTGTGTAAACTAATTCTGACAATAATCCAGTGAAAAAGTTCCATTATGTCTTTTAATAATATCAGCAGTGGCCCAAGAAAAGTCTAAAACGTACAACTTTCAATCCATCCTCCTCTGGAAGAATACGAAAAAGCATCTGATTCCTTCAGAGAGAAGCAAAGGCCCCGTGAAAGAAGGATACAATGTCTTCAATCCAAGTAGATGAGTCATACAAATACTTTTGTTTGTAACCTCAACTGCCTTCTTCCCCCCTCCTTCCGTAAACAACACTGACCAAAAGTCTGACCAATGCAACATGGAAGCAAGGAAAGGTTTAGGGAAGGGGGATGAAGGAGAAAGATTAGCGTCCTCTCACACACGGCACAGATCAGGAACTGGAAGGCGAATACAAAGCCCTCGTTCCACAACAGGGACCTAATGGTTCACCCAGCAATCCGCATTTCATCATCTTCGTGCGATAAACCCCAGCAGAATAGGTGGTCCTCGATACAGGATGGAGTGCGAGAGCTACACTGTTTTTCTCCCTTACACCAGATAAAGCTGAACTGCTCTACAGCTTCTGGGAGCCGCTCAGATAAGGAACTTGATAAGGCATGGAGAGGCTCCCAACTCGCCTTCTCCCGGGGACAAACCGACGCGTGGGAAGGGTTCTCGGGGCCGGCCTGCGAGGTGCCCTGACAGGTCTCTCCCCGGCGGCGGCTCCGGCCGGTGGCGGGGTCGTTGTGCGTCCCTCGGCGGCGGCTCCGCAGGGCCGGGCAGCGGGGGCTGCCCCGGGAAGTGCTCGCCCGGAGCCCCCGGCGCGGGGCGCGGCGGCGGCGGCTCCGCTCAGCCCCTCCGCAGGTGACTGCGCATGAGGCGGGCCCGCTGCGCACCCCCGCGCTCTCCGCCCGCCCAGTGCGGCTCCGCTGCCCCGGCGGCGGGAGAGGCCTGGCTGCCGGGCACGGGCGCTCCCCCTCGGTCGCTCTGCCGCTCAGGAGGCCACCGGCCGCGGGAAGTTTTCTCCAACCTGCAGGGCCCAAAACAAACCGGGTCAGGCGCCTCCCTCGGCGCGTCCCCCCGCGTCTCCTCGGCCCCGCGGGCGGCACGGGACGCGCCCCGCTCCCCTCTTACCTTGCGCGCAGCCGCCGCCATAGCGCCTGGAGCCCTTCCCGGTGTGGCCGCGGCGGCGGGGCCGGGGCGGGGCGGGGCCGGGGGCGGGCAGCGTGCGCACCGGCTGCCCTCGCGCATGCGCCTTGCGCCCGGTGAGGCTGCGGCACGGGCGGGTCACGCCCCGCTCCGGGCGCGCTGGAGGGGGCGGCGGCTGGGCCGGGAGGGGACAGGGGTGAGGGGACAGGGGACAGGGGTCGGTGTTCACCCGGAGGGGCACGGCTGGGACGTGCTAGCACGGGGCAGGTCGCTGAGGTGAGTGAGCCCCGGCCCTGCGCCGTCGCTTTGCCCTCGCTGTTCTCAGCTCTGGGAGGGAGGGGGCGAGCGGGGCCCGTCAGCCCTTATACATAATGGGGAGGGAATGGCCCGAAGTTGTGTCAGGGGAGGGTTATGTTGGATTTTAGGAGAAGGCTTTTCACGCACAGGGTGGTCGAGCACTGGAATAGGCTCCCAAGGAAGTGGTCATGGTCCCAAGACTGCCAGTTCACCAACCTTCTGGACAGCGCTCTCAGGCACACGGTGGAGTTCTTGGGGCACCCTGTGCAGGGCCAGGAGCTGGACTCGATCTGATTCCAGCTCAGAATATTTTGTGATTCTGTGAAAGGGTGGAGCTCAGAGGAGGAGCTGGGGTGACCCGTTCT
Source organism: Spizella passerina (assembly GCA_013401375.1). Taxonomy (NCBI): domain Eukaryota; kingdom Metazoa; phylum Chordata; class Aves; order Passeriformes; family Passerellidae; genus Spizella; species Spizella passerina. The sequence goes on along the minus strand of WBNQ01057766.1, from coordinate 11,333 downwards.
CAGCAGAGCTTGCATGTGAAACTGCAGGAGTCTCCTGAACATCCTCCTGCTTTCCCTGTGCGTGTCTGGTCGTTTCATGACCCAGGTTTAATTCCGCGGTGTGGTTTGATGTGTCCTGGGGCCGGAGCGATGCTGGCCGTGTTTGCCATGTCTTGTTGCAGGTTGGCAGCTGGAGCAGGGGGACTCGTGGAGCAGTGGCTGCAGGGACAGGACTGAGGTGGGGACACTGGTGCTGTGTCTTCCTTCTGTACGCCATGCAGCATCATCCAAGGTCATATTTATGCCTGTTTGCTAGAAACCAAGGAAAGGTCACTTGTCAAGGTCATCTGGTGCCGAACGAGTCTCTCCAGTCCAAATACATTTTTAATTCCGTCATTCCCTGTAAAGCAAACAAGTGGGAATTGTTGATGTAAGATAGATGTTGGGGTCATGCCAGCACTATAATTACCCAGTGACAGGGTGTTAGGATTAGGGATATGGGAGATGGCAGAAAGAGCTGGCAGCCGTGGAGGACAGGAGTGCAGCTGGGCCAGGCACTTCAGCAGTGGATGAGGGGAAAAGCAGCAGTCAAGGTAAGGCAGTGCAGTGTATGACACAAAGCATGATTGGTATGTTCTTAGTGGTAGCACAGAAAAATCTCAGGGCTGTCTTCATTTTTTTCCTTTTTTGTTGACTGCATTGTGATTTGGGGAAGGGAGGTTGATTCGTAACAGACTAGTTTTTTTCCAACAATCCAGTGAGAAAATGACAGCAAAACTAGGCTGTGTAGCATCTGTGTTTGAAACAGAGAAATGAAATCCAAGATTAAAGTCTGATTTTGTGAAGACAAAAACAAACAACTGACAGGTGGAATGTTTAGAACTGTTTATCCGTAGTTTTAATTCTCCTGACAGGGAAAAAAATTCTGGCACGTCACTTCATGGCTTTCATCAGCTTATGAGATTGTACTACTCTGATAAATATAATCATAATTTGCTCTTACTAATTATTTTAATGAGTGGAAATTCTGTGTGGCTGTTGCTTACAGCACACAAGGTGCCATAACTAATCAAAGGGAGAAGGGAAGGTATAAAAAGAAGATGGAGAAAGTGAGAATAAATTTAGGTCCATTAGGAGTTACATTTGAGGGAATGAGTTGCAAAAGTAGAAATAATTGAGAGCACTTTGGAATTGCAAAGTGTAAAAAGTGGGGACAAAGGGTACTACAGGTGTTGGGATGAAAATAATGTTTCTGAGAACACTTTTTATATTTTGTGCGCATGTTTATGGCAGAAAGGAGACCGGAAGTAAAATAAGAGATGAAAAAGATCCATTACCATCTATGGGGCCTAAGAGAATCAGGTAAAATAATAAACTGAGCAGTGGATACATTTCTCTGTTGTCCTAAGTATTTATAATAACATAATAATATAATATAACTGTGTCATTTAAAGTGTAAGCCACTGGCATATTATGTTTTCCTGAACCGTTCTTCATCCCCTGGAGAAATCCCACTGGGACGGATCCCATCTCACGCAATGCCATGAGACAAGTAGCTGGCAGTGGTGCGTGCCTTTCTAGCTCTCTTTGGCACTGCCAGATGGCTCGTGCAGCAGCTGAGCTGTACCCACTGCTCATCCAGGACATCCATCTGACCCTTCCTTCTCTGCATGAGTGCCAGCTCTCAGTGGAGCTGCGTGGGTGTAGTTATCCCTCAGGCTTTTCAGCTCCTATTTCAAATTGCCTGATGAGTTCAGAAGTTATCAGGGGCAGAGTCAAAGGCTAAGATGAAATACAGAAAGCAGTTGCATTCTGAAGTGAGGATGGAATTATTGTATGGGTATTTTATGAGGTGTCTGCGGCTTACCAGAAAGTGTCCATCGCAGAACTGTGGAAAGCAGCAGGTGGGTGAGGAGTTGGTGTGAAGTGCTTGGCTGCTGTGCTCGGAGGAGGAGGAGAAAGGGGAGGAGGAGGAGGGAAGTGTCAGCTCCTGCTTCGTTTCTGCGAACGCTGTCACACAGTGAAGCAGGCGAGCACCTCGCAGCCATGTTAGGTAAGGGCAGCCGGAGCCAACTGTGTCCCTCCTTTTTCTGGGCAGGAAGTCCATGAAAATGTTATGATAGCCATCATAGCTGAGGGCAGCAAGAGCCCGTTCCAAAGCCATCTTGGATAAGGGAAAGGGAGCTCTTTAGGGGACTGTCGCTGTCACATTTATCCCCTAAGCAGCTGGTGTCTGTTTCAGGAGGATGAAATGCAGCTGACATAGTTCATGTGCATACCTGAAAAACATCTAGATTTCGGCTTCTAAAACATTCTGAACCTAGCTGTCAAAAAGTAAGGAAATGTTTCAGAGAAGTTTTCTCCGGTGTTAAAAAAATTGGTTCTAATTATCACCCCGGATTTAGTGAAGAGGTTATATATTTTTATTTTAGTGCTATTATTGTTCTTTAATTCCAGACTTATTTTCTGTTTGTGATCTTTTAACTCTCTGACTGGTTATGTAAAGAACAATTGCATTATCTTTTGGCATTAATTTTGAAAGAATAAGCAATTCTACCAGTTTAATCCTCTCTTGTTAGGTAGGTTCTCCATTTATTCGATTTTCTTTCAGATCCTTCCCTGCTCCTATTTCCGATTTGCATTAAAAAAAGGGTACTTGTATCCAGTATACAAATGAGTGTCTTACCAACATAACATTTACATTAATGTTATATATGTAGTGAGCATATACTGAATATACTATTCAATTTAGATTATGTAATAAAAATGAGTGTTTTATACAATTATTTAAAATACATTATTTTTATGTGCTATATATCCTATTTATATATTTATGTATGAATATATATAATAAATATATATAATTAGTATATGTTTATCCTGTTTATATATAAAATGTAGTTGTCACAGTATGTTGATAATACATGTATTTGGTATATATACATAAGTACAATGTAACATGCATACCATTATTACATGTTATGCTAAAATATAGCTAATTTTACATGCAGTGTTTTTTCATTTCAAATTAAATCAGGCAAGTTGAAATATCTGGCATTTTCACTGTTTTATCATTTTAGCAGACCACAGTCATCATATGACCAGCTCTTGTTTGCTTTTTCATGTATATATCAATTTAACTGTCAATATTAATATTGACTTTTTGATGTTTTCTGTGGCTGTTTGAAAAATGGAAAAAATGCCTTTAAAATAATTATGAATTTTTTTGTGTGTGTGTTTATTTGTTTTAACTGAATGTATTTATTAGACCAAATATAATTTTCAAATACAAATAAAATACTGCTTTAAACTGAAATCTCGAGGCGGGGGATGGAGTGGAAGATGAGATGAGCAGATGATGTTTATGCAGTTCTTTGGTGTTTCTCAGTGGATGTGAGCAGTCTGCACAGTCACTCCCTGCTGAAGCTGATGGAGCCTGGCCAGCCAGCAGCCAGCACAGCATTTGCTGCTACCTGATAGAAACCATCCTGCTGAGAGATCGCAGCTGTAGGAGCAAGATAGAGCCTGGGAGAAAGCAAGGCAGGCTCAAACACTGAGCAGTTGTGGATCTTTAGAACCCAGCTGTCCCACATAGGCCTTTTCTCATTTTTATTCCAGCAACTGACATCAAGGGCATGCTTTTTCTAGTAGTGCCTCTTGTCCAAACCCTTCCAGATATTAACAGATGGCTGTATTTCTGCAAAACAAGGCAGAGTTCCTGGAGATTTGTTAAGGGCATATTCCACATGCAGAGCCCTAGTGTTTTATGAGGCTTTATTGCAAGTTGTAGCAAAATGCTCTCAGTTAGTTGGTCCCCAGCTCTGAAGTCTGTTTTTTGTCCCGCATTGATGCTTCTTGAAGAAGAAACTCAGATGTTTCTAAATGTTACAATACATGCAGAAATATTTTTCTTTCTCAACTGAACGAGATAATCACATTTTATCAAAACTAAAATGTATTTAAAATTGCTAAGTAAAAATCTTTCTGAATTACTGTTTATTTGGAATATCTCCAGTAGGTAAGAATCCTTTCTTCTGTACCTTTTTTATCAAGGATCACGTGTCTATTCTCTTAACTTTCTCCTGCCAAAAGACTATTTGTTAAGCATCCAGTGGAATTAATTTACTGTTTAATAAAATGTATCATTCTTACTAAGTACTTTATTCTTATTATTTCACATAGATACACTTACACTTTTTTATTCACGTGGAAATTTAAGAAGGGACCAGCAAAAACTAGAAGGACATGATGATAATAGCTAAAAATTTTGGTTTGTCCATGACAGTAAGAATATAAAGAAGGGAAGGCTTATAAGAGGCAGTGACATAAAATCTTTTCTTAAACCAAGTGATAAAAGCTTTTGGCCAGGCCATTTAAGTTCCTAAATGGAAACAGCAAATTAAATTCCATTGAGACTCATTGCACTGAGTTGAACTTGATTAAGCTCAGTCTTAGTTATGTCTTTTTGTCAAGAGACTCTACAGAATTTAGGAGTTAACTACTTGAAAAATCTGTGAGTCTTGCATGGTATCACTGTAAAATACCTGAAGCAGCTGGAGACAGCGAGAACCTTCCCACAGAGCCTGCCCGAGGCTGCACACTGCAGAACCCCATTCCTATCTCAGCCTGTATCTAACATTCACTTTGCTGCTCATGCTTTAGATAACTGAAGGCTGCTGTATCTCAAGTTATTACCATGATAATTCTGTGTGTTATAATTTTGTCTGAGTTATATGTTTGTTCATCTTTTGTCTAGAAAATAATCCAGTGATCAAAGCATACTTTTAATTTCTAGCTGTTTGCTTTTGATAAACAAATGTTGTTAATGGGCCTTAAGGAAACAGTGCATCTAAGGCATCCTACACTTGCTTTTAAGTAAGTATAGATGTATTATCTTTGTTTTAATATTTGCAACTCCTGTTCTGGACAAAAAATCACATGTAGGGATTCAGGTAGCAGCTCATCTACACCTACTACTGCTGAAGCTGTTCTAGTAGCAGTTATCCAAAAGTTTAGTGTGAATAATTACATTAAAAGAGGTCAGGAGTTTTGGGGGAGGTGAATGCATGATATTTTATTTTTCTTTTTTTCTTTTTTGTTAAATAAAGTAGCTATTTAACATTTTTAGCTCTACAAAATGTTTCATAATGAAATATAAATAGCTATTGGACTGTGCTAAAAGACTATTTGAAAGCTCTTACATTATTAAAGAGCTTGGGCTTTGGCTAAGGCAATAAAAGAGGGTTTAAGAGATTTGGATGCTTTTTTTATTATCATCCCAGTGATCCTGTGAGGGTGAAGCTGTGCAGCCATCAGCCAGAGGGGTATTTCCATCTCCCTCCCGTGCCGCGCTCAGCAGTGCATAGCTCACGATGGAGACACGGCTGTTCATTACTTGGCGGCCCCAGCGGCCCCAGCAGGTGCTGTCACTGACATGTCAAAGAGCAAAGAAAGCTGACTGGTGCGTTGCCTGCAGAGCTGCCCTCGCGAGCACCCTGCTAAGCACCGCTGGGGCGGGCTCCCCGGGGCCGGTGCGGTGTCCGCAGCCCCGACAGAGGAGCCGCTTTCCGCGCCCGAGCAGCTCGGCCCGCCCGGTGCCCGCCTGGAGGGGCCGGGCCGGGCCGGGCGCACCGCAGCCCTTCCCTGGCGGGCCGCGCGGGGGCGCTCCTTCCCTACGGCCCCCACTACCCACCCCCGCTCCCCGCAGGAATGGTTTGGCCTCCCCTCTGTGCCCGCTTGGCCCCTCCCACTCCGAGCGGCTCCGGGGGGAGAGGGCGGGGCGACGCGAGTCACCTGACTCCGCGCGGCGGGGCCGGGGTCGGGGCCATGTCGCGGCGGGAGCGGGGCCCGGAGTCGGGGCCGGGCGGTGCCGAGGTGGCTGCGGAGGATGTGGAGCCGGAGAGTCCCGACCAGTGCCTGTCGCGGCTGCCCTGGGACCGCTTCTCAGCCTGGCTGCACTGCGTGTGCGTGGTGGGCTTCGACCTGGAGCTGGGCCAGGCCGTGGAGGTACGTGCGGCGGCGGGCGGGGGGCAGCGCTCGCCCTGCGGGCTGCGGCGGGGCTCCGCCGGAATCGGGCGCTTCCTCTGGCCCCGGTGTTGCACAGAGGCGGGGGAAGCTCGGCTGTGCTGGAGGAAGCGTGGTTGTGCGGAGCCCCGGAGCGGCGAGCGGGGCAGCGCCCCGGTGAACCGGCTCGGCTGTCCCGGGTGAGGTTGGTGCAGCTCTGCTCGTGGTGCTGCTTGTGCTGGCAGTGGGCGCTTTTCAATGGTTTGCATCGCGTCCCGAGATTTATATAAAGTACACTGTCGGCTTTCTTTGCCTACCAAGAGTGCTGATTTCTATGGCATCTAGGTGTTAAAAAAATGTGATAATAAGGAGAATGTGAGTGATCTTCATAATTAACAGCGTTCCCCAGGTCGCTGAGGTGTGCGAAAAGGTTCTCTACGGGTTCGAAGCGTTTTCCTTCAGCACAAGCTGGATGCCGTCCCCTGGCAGTGTCACAGCTGCGGCTGCGGCTCCGGGCTGTGCCCTCTGTGCAACAGGCAGGGAACCTGTGGCCCTGCTGGGAAGGGCAGGGACAGCTGTGGCACCGCTTCGGCAGGGATGGGGACAGCTGTGGCAGTGCTTGGGGAGGGCAGGGTAAGGGACAGCTGTGGCACCGCTTGGGGATGGCACGGGGAGCTCACAGTGCTGGGAAATGGAAAGAAGAATTACTGTTCGGATCAGTTTCACATCCTGTTTTGTCCTTTTCACCATGTGACTGCACAGCAAACTCTTGGTCTGCAGGGAAAGTGTCTTTTTCTTTCTCTTTCCCTTGCCTTAAAGGGGTGCCACTGTAAATGCATAGCAGACTGGCCTAAAATTCAACCAGGCTGTTTCAGTATGTAAAAGACATAACTGTTGGCCACAAAGAAATGCAGATAAAACCAGGATATTGTGCTAATTGTCTGAGTTCTCTTCCTTTGACGTTATAAGGCGGAGTTAACAACAAAGACAAAGGTTTCTGTATAACCTGTGACTTGGGCAGCTGTTGTGCTCAGTGAAGGAAGCACAGCCTCTGTCCTGGCTGAGACTTCTCAGTTGACAGTCACATTAATTTAACTGGATAAAATGAGTCTCAAAATGTCTACAGAAGGCCTGTTTTGTTGGGTATTTTTCGTTTCTGGGTTTGTTTTTTTTTTTCCAGTATATAGCTGCAGGAAGAATAATTAGCTTCAGTTTATATAGGAATTCTGGGAAGAAACACCTGCTAGTGAGGAGAGTGAGTATGAATTCAAGTCTGTATGCCAGGCTTCTGACTAAATGTGGATAATTCAGCATCATTTAGCTTCTGAAAGCTGCATTTAGTGTACAGGTGCTTAGCATAAGATAGCAAAGGAAAGTATTAAGGGTTGGAAAAGAGGCAGTGATAGGTTTACTCCATGCAGAATGCAGGTGTTCCACTGGTGTCTGCTTTCAGCTTCACTTGTGCTAATCATGTCTTACACAGCTGGACATCATTTGATAGGAGACTGAGGGGAAAAAATGCCCTGGAGATTTTATGGCTGGAGGACAGAAAGGTGCTTAGTCAGAGATCAGCCAGTGGGTATATCTTGTTTTCTATAGAGTAGGATAGTGTTGTGTTTCCAGGAAATAAATGTACTTACATTGAGCAAAACAAGATGAAATGAGATAATGGGATGTTAGCTGTATGGTGAGATGAGGACTGCATGAAGCTACTGTTCCTGCCTTGAACTTCTGCTCTTCAACTGGGTCCCATCTTTGGAAGCCCCGAAACCTTCTTTAAAACATAGTCCTGGAATTTATGTCAAATTTCCTCTGCTTTATAAGCTAGCCAAGCATTTCAGGAGTTTTGGAGTGTGTTGTGGGTTGTTTTGAGGACTTTTTTGGGTGAAATTTAGGTGTCTGAGGTTTGTGCTCTTTCCTGTCTATTCTATTCCCACCTGCTTGCATAATCACTGATTTTGTACATCCTTTCTTTTCTGAAGTAATTGTGCTTCCGCATCTTGGTTGTGTTGCATCATTTTTGATTTCTGTGTTGTGCAAGCTTACTACATGATCTATTTGTTTTTCTGCTAGTACAAAAAGCCATGACTTTGAGTTTGTTCCTCGAGCTTCCATAGTTGCCATTAGGGACTAGTGTTCATCCTCCTAGAGCTGGTAATAATGTAGATCATGTTTTGTGGTTGAATTTTGGTTACTCCAGCCTAACTTTTGATTGCAACAGATTTCACACAATGTGTGTTTGCTTTAAATATAATCACCTACTGCATTTTGCATGTACAGGTTAAATCTAAAAGATGTAATCTTGCTCTCCTTTGAGACCTTTTGCACCAAAAATCTCAACTACTCAGAATGTGCACTCTGAATGTACCTTTTTAAATGAGTGTGTGTGGCATCCAAAATACCTTGTAAGGATGGGTGATCAAGAAAGCTTAAAAGCATTTGAAGATAAGAACTGAGACATAATATTAATAGCTTACAATTGAAAATGTCCTACAGCTGGGAAGGTCTTTGAGTGTTGTACTGTTAAAATATTTAATGGAAACTTATTGCTTATACCCAGCTTATTTTCAAATACAATAATACTGTTTTTTCCCTCTAGGTGATATATCCTCCACATTCCAAACTCACAGATAAAGAGGTAAGTCATAGTTTCTATATATCATTTTGTTTTAGCTTAGGAAATATAAATATATTATATCTCAGGAAATATAACAGCTGTCTTTTCTTTTCCCTACCCTTTAGAAAACCAATATTTGCTATTTGTCTTTTCCAGATTCTAATTCGGGTAAGTGCTTTCTTCTCTCTGTAGTCTGTTGTTGGACTAAACTGTGTTAAAAAAGAATTTGACAGGATGTGTTCTGGGCTTTAGATCAAATACGTATTTATATATCTTAATTAACATTGCAATACAGAAATGTTGCAGCTAAGGTTAAATATAAAACTGCAACTGTCTGCATTGCAGTAAGGTCTGAGGATTCTCCTCTGGTTTATGTAAGTGTGTAAGACCTTCCAGATGACATTTGTGCAGACGTTTCAGAATACTTGGCAGGTAAAGAATGAATATCTGAATCTTCCTCTTTAAACAAAATAATAGTATTGTCACTGTAGAGAGGAGAGTAGGCATGGAATCTGAGGGATTTGATAAATCAAATGGAAGTATATGGGACCCTCTTCTCATAAAGGACTAAATGTGTATTTTCTAAGTTCATAACAGTGAAACTGACTTTTAAATTCAAAAGCATTTAGAAAGAACAGTTGTGAAAGGAAAACCTCAGCTATCTTGTGCATTGTTGCTGTGCCTGTAGCTGTGTGTGGTCCTGCTTGTTAAATTATTCTCCAATCTAAACTTCTGCTCTTCTGCTGCCAAGGAGAAACTGGGGCATGTGGCTGATGGGTTGGACCACCTGCAAAAAGAAATTACAGAAGTTCAGACACTTCCTTTCACGTTTATTTCTATCAGAAGTCAAAACTTGCAGGACCAGCATTGTGCCTGTAACTGCAGTGACTCTGTGCTTTTGGATGCTCTGCAGTATGACAGCTTGGATAGGAGATGATGCAGATGTGTGCTTTTAATGTGTGTAAGCTCTCTCTTATGTAATTTTACAAAGTATTTTGGCTAGTTTTTCTCCTTTGTTTAAATATCACTAAAATTAAGGTATTTTCTCTTTCTTGCTATTCTGTATGCAAGTAGAAGCACAGCTTCTTTCTGTTACTGAAATAGGAGTTAACTGTATGTTCTAATTACTCTCATTGTTAATGGTGATAATTATTTTTAGTCTTTAAAAGGTATCTTGAAGGTACAAAATCATGCCTTAGGAGCAGAGATTGCTTTCTTAAAAATCTTTCATGTATTTTTTTCAAATAAGAGTGTAGTATTCTGCTTCAGGCAGAATAGGTATATGTGAGTAGGTTTTATTTTCAGCAGGGAAAAATTCCACTTTTTTGCTTTGTATGATGTCCCTATTAAGAACTACTGGTTCTTGATCATTCTTGGTAGGCTGAAGTTTCATCATGTATAGAGGGAATAACCTGTGTAAAACCTGCCTTCCACAAGGCTGGAAGTGTATCCTGTCTGTTAGGATTTATTTTTTCATCATAAGCCTTAGCATAAAAATAAAAGCTTTATGTAATAGAGCAGTGAAGGAAGTTACTAGCTTGCAGCTAAATTTGAGGTCAGCCCATCCCAGGTTTTCATGGCTTAAAAGGTTAATTCAACTTTTTTTCTCTTAATACAACAAAGAGATATTATGCCAGTACTTGTGGCTGGGAATTTAGAGGAGAAAATTGATTTAATGAGCTACTAGATCACAACACTTGTGGTTTTAAGCTGAGTTTTGCAGTACAGTTATTTTTAAAACAATGCTTTACCTTCTCTGCATGGATAATTGAAAAAAGAATAGACATTTGCCAACCTTCTCTGCAAGAGCTTCTTAAATAAGAAGACATCATATTCTGAATGATATTTGAACATAGTAATGATTAAGGGTAATTTAGGTCTTCTGTGTGTAGGTTTTTTAATAGTTTGTGAGGGCATTTTTCCTTTGGATGAAGGGAAGGAGCTTTGAAAAGTTGAAGCAAATATTCAGTGCTGTGGTATTGGCATGTGCTGTGGTTTTTCTTATCATTGCATCCTTGCTGAGCACTTGTTACCTGTTTGAATTCAAGGTCCCATCTCACCGTGTTTTGCTGCTTTTGGTTTTGTCTTGGTGCATGGAGGGGTTCTGAGTGCAGCTCCAGGGGGTTCTGAGGCTCAGCCCTGGGTGCTCTGTGCCTGTCACTGTTACTCAGGGGTTGGGCTGTCTGTGCTTGCTGCAGCAGAATGGGTGTGACTAAAAGAGAAGATGAAATGGAACTTTAAAGTCTGGTGAAACAGTTCCGCAGAGAATTTGTTACATTTTTCTCTTAAGAAATTCATTTTGATAGAAGTGAAGGAAAACTTTGCTCCTTGGGGATATTACAGGGAAGTCCTACTCAATTTCACTCAGTTTTCAGCAATTAACTTTGCAGCTTTCAAAATGATGAGTCCTAGACCTGCCTGTGGAGTTACAGATGAGCATAATGCACTCCTGCAGTGTGACTTCTGTATGAACGGTATGGTGTCAGAAAAAGAGGTAACGTGCAGCCATGTGGCAGAGCAATGACGTGGCTAAGATGATCAGAACTGTACAGGCATGCCAGTGAAATGGGGAATGGCAGCAGGAGAAGAGCCATTTGACCTGTTTGAGGCCATGATGGTTGTTTTCCTTGTTGCAGACAGTATATTTACTGTTGGCAAAGATGCCAAATTTACCACTTAGAAAATTATAAATATATTAATGTTCACAAGGGCGATGCAAGATAAATGAACCAAA
>WBNQ01057765.1:39084-63922 GCA_013401375.1 Spizella passerina | reverse complement strand
GTCACACCTGTGGCACTGGAAAGGGCAGGACAGTCCTTCCCAAGCTAAGCCAGGTACTTTACTGACAGTCTCATATGCCTGGGAAAGTGCAAGTGAACAGAGGAACAAACCCCAGGTGGCAGCATTATTTCACAATCCTCACACCTCACCATGAAGTTGGATCTTTGACTGGCTCAGTTTGAGAAAATTGGGTTTTATCTCAGACTGGTTTTCTAGCTACACGGTAGCAGGAGGCTTCCAGCTATTCTCCCAAACTCCCCCCATCTTCACTGCTTTCTGAGGATGACAGATGTGTTCCACATTCTGATCCATAATTTTCCTTTCTATCATTAGCTCACCATACCTCCTTTTGGCCCTACTTGCTGCACTGTGGTCTCTCTGACTTTTTGTGTCTTCCAAGATTCAACTGAAACCCCACAACAGTTTTATGAACTGAAGATGGGCCAAAGTATGTTGCTTTTCTTGATTTCTCATATAGAAACAAAGAGTCTAAAACTCAGCAAATCATCATATGAAAGTGAAGACCAAAATAACTGTCTGATGTACTATAAACCAGCCACTAACCATAATTTCTTTTTTAAGCATTTATCTTCAAGTCAATACAGCTATTTGATTGATTTCAAGCCGACTTGAGGAAGGGTGAGGTTTTTTAAAGTGAGTAGCACAGAATTTTGGCTGTAAAATGCAATTTCAATTGCAGAAAGTTCTGCTTTTCAGATGCAAACTGTCTCTTCACAAAGATTAAAGTAAAAAAAATAAATCTGTGCTTTCACAGGCAACCAAAAGGAAACTTGGAATTAAGTTTTATCACATGTAGTTGAGCGTGAAGAAGAAAAAACACCGAGCCTCTTGCTTCTGCATTTGTAATGAGTAGCTGACTGTTTTACATGCAAATTCTAAAACTTATGAATCATTGTCTGATTTTGTCCTGCTTATTTAGCTTTGCTAATTAGGTCAAGCCAGTTTACCATTAAGACAAGAACTACAGTGTAGCTGTAATCTATAAATCTCCTCAATACCGCTTTGAGGAGTACTTATCTAAATTTAGAAAGTTCTGGTTCCTTGTATAAAATGGGTAATACATCACAATCAGGCTTCTCTGAACATAAAGCAGACCTTCTGAGAATCCACAGCATTTAATCTGGGGAAGGGAACATTAATCCTTTTCTCCAGTAAAAACAAAGCAAACATAACAGAAGAGGAACTGCTGAACTCCACAGCACTTCAGGATCCCTCTCAATGCTAATTCTCCCAATGAGGTTGGAGTGGTGTGCCCAGAATGCATAATGAGGGGAGCAGAGGGCTTGCTTTTCTCTATCACTTCATTACTTTGCATTCACTTCCTCCATTAGCAATACCTAGAAGCAGACCTGACAATTTAATGTCTAGCAACACACTTCTGAAAAAACACCTCCCCCACTGCCACTGAAACGCTTCTTTCCAACACTCCCTGCTTTACAAAGACATGCTGGCACCAAAGAGAGCTGCAAAATTCTTACAAAATTGTAGTGTTTTCTGGCAATTTAGGAAATCCACTTTTTTTTTTTAATGACAGCACTCAAAACTGCTGGTAAAGGAGGCCAATACAGAGTTTACCATTCCAAAAGCAAAAATAGTCTCAAGTCATTCTTGCTGTTTTGATAAGAACGGAATCAAAAAGAATTCGGATTTGAAAAACATCACTCTGTTTCCACTGTGCCATGCCAAGTTAGAGTTTTTAATAGGCACTAGTCAGTCATTTACAGCATACAGGGTTTGCAGCTCGTGTGGAAAACTGGAAACTGCCTGGACTTAAGTGTGCAAGCAAGGCTGGAGATTTTATTGAGGTTGTGAATAGGACAGGCACGTCATTTACTGCCCCAAAACATTTTCTGGCTTTTCATGAAAAAAAATTTACAATCAACCCTGAATAAAATTTACCTCCCTGTAAAAAATGAACCATTAAATCTAAATCCTGCTAATCAGACTGATATTCGGTTTTTGTTTTGTGCTTGTTTGCTGGTTTGTTTAGTTGTTTGGTTTTTTCTTAAATACAGGACACTGTCTTCAATCAGGACAATTTAAACCATTAAATCTAAATCCTGCTCATCAGACTGATATTCGGTTTTTGTTTTGTGCTTGTTTGCTGGTTTGTTTAGTTGTTTGGTTTTTTCTTAAATACAGGACACTGTCTTCAATCAGGACAATTTAAACCATTAAATCTAAATCCTGCTCATCAGACTGATATTCGGTTTTTGTTTTGTGCTTGTTTAGTTTTTTTGCTTGTTTTTTTTTAAAATAAGGACTGTCTTCAATCAAGACAATTTTATGCTTTGAATGAAATGGAGCCATTTTCCAGGGTAACAGCTGGTTTTAAGAAAACTAATCTAGAAAATTCCAGCAACACCTGTTCGCATAAATAACCACTCCTCTCCTCCTTGCACATAGACAGGGGGTGGAACTAGATGATCTTCAAGGTTTCTTCCAGCCCATTCCATGATTTCCAGTTTTGAACAGGGGCACCTAATGGGCCAAGCAGGACTGAAGGAGGAACAGCTCAGCCACATTTGGCACCTCACACCTCTCCTTGTCACCTCAAAACACAACACCACCAGAAGTCACCCACCTTGCAGTTCTTGCCAGTGTAGCCCAGGGGACAGATGCACCTGTATGTGCCCAGGCTGTCCACGCAGGTGCCCCTGTTGAGGCAGGGGTGGGAGTCACACTCGTTGATTTCTGTCAGGCAGAAGGGGCCCGTGAAGCCCAGGGGGCACTGGCAGGTGAAGGAATTGATCCCATCCACACAAGTGCCCCCATTGAAACAGGAGCTGCAAGGGAGGAGCAGCAAAGGTAAGCCGAGACAAAATGCAATTAGGGAACATCAACATTGTTGCCCTGATTTTTTAAGATTTTCTAAGCCTTCTGATGTTAACATTCTTGTAATGAACTTTCTCACACACTTTCTGTAAATAATTCATTGTTTTGCATTCCTTCATGGAGGAAGAGAAATTTGATGGACTGTTGGTTAGTCCAGTGTCATTGGAGAGGTGGCACTGTCACCCTCCAAGCCACTGTCACTTTTAAAAAACTATAAATGTTAGAGTCAGAAAATAAACTTCCTTTTTTCCTTCACCCTGAGAATAGCAGCATGTGCTTGAGTTCTTTTGTGTCCTATAGCAACAAAACATGACTGAAATAAGGAGAAAAGCAGGTAACAGGATCTTTTGATCCCGGCTAACTTCTGGCTGAAGAAGCATCAAGCAGAAAACAGCAATCCTAGAGAATTCCAGCTCAGCCCCCAGCTCACTTCTACCTCAGCAGACCAAGAAAGTAAAGCAGGGTTTTAATGAGTCATTAGTGTTGGAGGCAACTAATTTAATGTAATCTTCCCAGCTTCAATGTGACCACAAACACCACCTCATGTGGCTTCCTCAAACTGATACATTTTATTACAAATTGCAATTGTATTACAAATTATGAGAAACAAAACAATTTGCCTTTTTTAAAAAAAAAATCTTCAAAGGAATCAGGGGTATGGTTTCTCAAGGAAAAAGTTCATACAACATGCAAAACACAAGCATGTTCTTCACTGAAATTATGTGAAAGTATTGGTATTGCTAAATCCCTTCCTTCTCTTCTCATGAGAATCTTAAGTCCTGATTTGTAAAACTGCTCATACATGCCCTGGCAGAATTCAGATCAAAGGAATACCCCCTCCCCCCAATCTTCTGATCATATGAAATTCTGCCAGATTAGGTGTCCTAAGGAGAAGGGACTGGGAAAGTTTGGGGAATTGACTCATGCAAAATTGACTCAGTTTTCCTTGTAAAGGAACGCCTGCTCCTCTGAGAATAATGCTAGATCAGACTTGAGATAATCAGTTTGATAAAGCACACAACCCAAATTCATGCCTGCTGCCTGCTTTGTGCCCCTGTCAAAGGGTATTTCCACCAGAGGAGCCCCTGACTCAGCTCCCTGAGCCCCCAGTGCAGGGAAGCAAGTTTAAAATACCGAAATTCCGACTGCTATGAGGGCAGAGATCCAGCATTACCCCACTCATCAAACTCTAAACTGCTCACCAGAGAACTCCTCTGTCTTGGGGGCTGAATTCTCTTTTAGAGGGAGAGCAAAGTGCCCTTTCCACTCCTGGCAAAGCAGGGGAGACAGAGGAGCTGCCAATCCCCTGGTGTGTTTCACTGAAACCAGGTACCCAAAGGAGAGGGCACTGTCTCACAGGCAGCTTCTCACACAACACAAGGAAGAATCACTTGACCCAAATTCAAATCAGCCAACCACCACAGCTCAGTAATTTTGGTTGGGAAGGTGTGACTGGCTCAGCTTGGCAGAGCGTTGGAAATTGCTACATCCTTAATTCATACCTGCAGGACTGGTTCCTGCCCTGGCTGATAACAACAACAAAAACAGGATGAACCTCAAGGAAGAGCCAGGAGCTCTGCTGCAACACCCAGCATACCCCACTTGATTCAACAACTGTTGTGCAAATTAAACACACCCTCATCAGTGACACAATCCTGCTCTTAAGAAAAAGAGATTAAAATACCTCCTCCTCCTCCTCTAATGCAATTTTATGAAAGGTAGGAAAGATCTTTTCTATTTGTGCAGAAAATACTTGAGAAAAACAAGAGTTTTGCATAATTTGTCTCTGGTAACTAGACTAGAACAGAGCACTTCTAATTATTTTTTAACTACTGCAAATTTTAATGAAATTGTTAGAATTTTTTCCCATTTGAGAATCTGAAGTTACTTACATCAATCCTAACGAAACTTAAAATAAATATGCAGGCAGATGATGGAATCACATGTTTAACTCTCAAAGAGCTCTTAAAACTACCACATGAACCATTTATATGAGGACCAGCTGTTGAGCATTTTAACTCAGTTCCACACCTCCCCCTTTAGAATGACCTCAGGTTTTATCTTGATACTGCTAAAGCACATCCCATTTTTTTGCATGCATTAAAATATCTCCAATGATTAAATCTTTCCAATACAGAATTTAGTGGATTTAGTGTTTCTCCTGGTTTCTTCTTCATATTATTTGTCAACAACTCAGAACTAATTTATTTTTGCTGCTTTTCTAAGCAGGCCATTGCTTCAATTTTTGCAGCTTTTGTATTTCTCAACAGAGTAACCATTCATGAACAATTATTTCTCCTCCCCTATGTGATAGTGGTCTTGTAAAAACAATAATTATTTATATTTCAATATGCTAGCATCCCTAACTGTTTTAACTTTTGTTAAACACTGTCACATTTAGGCTGCAATGGAGCTGTTGGAAGAATGTTATAAGAAACTGAGGACCAGGCAATGTGTTTCAGCTAAGCCAGCTTTCCTTGCAAGAATCACAAGTATGCCTGTAACAAATGGCAGGAAAGGAGAATTGCCCTGGTTAGAAGCTGCTCCTGAGCAGGACTGGTGTCAGAACCCAGGACATTCCTCTGGCTGCCCTGGAGGGCTCAAGACCCTGGCAGAGGACTCAGAGACCTTGTCACAGAGTCACAAACACCTGTGCCTTTGATTTTAGCCCATGGAAACAATTACCAACTTTGTGTGAACATTTACAAGCCATGAGAGTTTGAGTAGAATGATAGTGAATTTGTCACAGGGTGAAAAAGCAGAATTTTGGGGATTTAGAATGGGGGTTCAAGGGGCAAGATGGAGGGATTTGGTCATGTTTTGTCCTTCCTCTTTCTTCTAAGCCTCCATCTGCTGGGTGATGGTGACACTTTTGGGTTGGTTTAGAGTAGAAATACTCTGTCTAACATAGGTGATAGGTACTGGAAAATTATTGGAAATAATGTACAGGTAGTTTTTAGTACACAAAGATAATACTGCCTCAGGCGTGGTCAGTGTGCCACAGACTGACCTGCTGCACAGATCTCAGCAGGTCAGAAAGAGAATGTAAAGCATAACAGAGCATAAACAACCTTGAAAACCACAGCTGAGGAATCCTGACTCCTTCTTCAACCTCTGGGCTGGGAAAAAGAGACTCTCTAACACCTTGGGGTCATCCTGACCACAGAGACTCTGAGAGACTGGCTGGGGGCAGGAGTGGGCACGGGGCAGGAGCAGGCTGGGGGCAGGAGCAGCAGGCTGGGGGCAGGAGCAGCAGGCTGGGGGCAGGAGCAGCGGGCTGGGGGCAGGAGTGGGCACAGGGCAGGAGCAGCAGGCTGGGGGCAGGAGCAGCGGGCTGGGGGCAGGAGCAGGCTGGAGCAGCAGGCTGGGGGCAGCAGCAGCAGCGGGCTGGGGGCAGGAGCAGGCTGGGGGCAGGAGCAGGAGGCTGGGAGCAGGAGCAGGAAGCTGGGGCAGTGCCTCACCTGTCGGTGCACTCGTCGATGTTGCTCTCGCAGTTGGTGCCCTCGAAGCCCGGCGGGCACCTGCAGGTGTAGCTGTTGACGTAGTGGGTGCAGGTGCCCCCGTTCCTGCAGGGCTCACTCAGACACTCGTTGGTGTCTGTCTGACACTTGTCCCCGTGAAATCCTGGCAGGCAGATGCACGTGAAGGAGTTTATCCCATCCACGCACGAGGCTCCGTTCTGGCAGGGATCTGGGACAGAAGCACCACAGCAGTGTTAAAGTGGGTGACAGTGTGTCAGAACCCAGGATATTCCTCTGGCTGCCCTGGGTGATCCCAGACCCTGGCAAGGGGCTCAGAGACCTTGGCACGGAGTCAAACACACCTGTGCCTTTGATTTTAGCCCATGGAAACAATTACCAACTTTGTGTGACGATTTACAAGCCACAAGAGTTTGAGAGAATGATAGTGAATTTGTCACAGGGTGAAAAAGGAGAATTTTGGGGATTTAGAATGGGGGTTCAAGAGGCAAGATGGAGGAATCTGGGTGTGTCCTGTCCTTATTCTTCTTGTCCTCCATCTTCTGCTGGGATGGTGAGACTTCTGGATTGGTTTAGAGTAGAGACAGACTGTCTAACATAGGTGATAGGTGTTGGAAAATTATTGTAAATAAAGCACACATAGTTCTTAGTATAAAAAGCCAACACCACCCCAAGGGCAGGGACTGTGCCACAACCCGACCTGCTGAACAGATCTCAGCAGGTCAGAGAGAGAATGGAACAGATCAGAGAAAATAATCAACACTGAGAACCAGAGCCGAGGAACCTCATCTTCTCCTTCGGTCACAGGGCTGGGAGAAAAGACTCTTTAATACCTCGGGAGCCATTTCAGCAACAACAAACCCGAGAACAGTGAAGGGCCAGGCCTAGAGCAGATGTTTGTATGGAAAACAGGGGTCACACAGCCCAGAGTGGGACAGAGGTCTGACAGGTTTTTCTCAGCCACTTTATGGAATAGGTAACTGCAAAGCATTATCAATCAGAAATTCACAAGGAGGTGTGGATCAAGGCCAGCCTTCAGGGCCTAAAGGTTTCCCTGCAGGAATTTGTTCAACCAAAACCCAAAGCCTCTTGTTTTAAAATTCAAATGCTGCTTTTGTGACAGATGCCTACTGATACAATAAAAACAGAGCAGCAACTGTTTCTTCTCCCATACCAAGTTTTATTCATCAGAGAACTCAGCACATTCTCTCTTAACACAAGACAGAACTTGTGTGCTTAATTTTCAGCATGAAAGCGGTGCAGTCAAATCAAACCTGTATGTGTATATTAGCACACACATGAGCACTTATGCACTACTGAGCACTTGACATTTTTCCCAGCATCACAGCCTGGCTGGGGAAAGGCTGCCAGAAAAGCTCACAAACTCCTACACCACCAAGGATTCTCCTCAATCACTGCATTTCTTGATATTTTCCTTATCCCTGCCGTGCTCTTGCTACCTGCATGCCACTGTTTTTTGGTCTAAGCCACCTCCTACTACTGTATTCCTTCTGCTTCCACAAGCACCAATCTGCCTGAAAGATTTCTGCTGTTCAGTAATTTCCTCCTGCTTTTCTCCTTCCACTTTTGGATTTAAGACCCACATTCCTGAAGCCAGATTCCTTTTCTACTCCGCATTCCACAGAGCAAAAGCCTAATATATGGAGGCAGAGAGGGAAACTGGGAGGGGGGAGGAAAAAAGGGAGAAAGCAAGTGGGATGAAAAATAGGTTACTGAGCCTTATTCTGGATTTAGGACTACCTTTAAGTACTACTAAAATATGTACTGGAAAATGCAAATAGAATCCCCCAAAAATTTGCAGTTTATCACAAGTATCATAAGCTAATTCTGTTGATGTTTGAAAAGTGCTTTATCAAACCTTCTTCATTTGATTACTGGGAAGTGAAGAAAAGAAATGTGAAAGGTAATTAAAGCTCACTTATCGACTGAGAAATATGCTCACACGTTAAGAATTTGTATTATGAGACACACCTGCATCCATTTAAAGGTCATTTGACTACTGCAGAGAAAAAGCACATTCAAAGCAAGACCCCTGGCAGCTATAAAAATGTTGTGTCTGTGGCAGTGAGCCATGTATGAGCGAAGCCAAAAGCTGTGCATTAATTCTCTGTGCCACACATTCACTGACACAAGAAGGAGACTCGGGTATCAACTTTTCAATAAGTTCCTGTTGTTGGAGGGTTTGTTTGCTTCATAGATTAAAGACATTTGGCTGAAGGCATGGAAGGTTTTTGTTATGCTAAATGAAATCAGCTGTGGCAGCAATGTGAAATGCTTCCTCAGCCTCATGGGTGTGCTGCCTAAGACAACACTGGGGTGAATCTCACAGCTCTCAGAACACTCAGGAGGAGGGACAGAGATGTCCCAGCTGTTCCAGAGGGAAAGATGAACACTTGGGGAACGTTTTTATCTTCAGGCACCCGCACAAAAACTAACAGGGCAGGCAATGATTTTGTTGGCTTCAGTAAGCAAAGCTCCGGGTCACTGCACCGTGACACTTTTTGTACTGTACCTGTCTGCTCAGAATGAAGGAATTAAAAGCTCAGCCTGAGCCAGACACCTCAGAAGTTCTTTGAGTGCTGCTCTGGGGGCTCCCACAGTAACTTTTGCTAATTGACTTGTTTGGATCCTTCTCTGCAGCAGTCGTGAATTTACATTTTTTTTTTCCAATGCAAAACACAATTTGCTAAGTTCACGCCTAAGCTCTTCAAAACTCCATTTCGGTTTTAAGCTGATAGTAAAAAACAGGGAATTGGGGTTTTGGGGGTTCTTTTGTTTTGTTTTGGCGTGGTTGTTTTGGGTTTTTCTGTTCATTTGGTTGGGTTTTTTTAAAGACCTGGCCAATCTAAGAATTACAGCATTGTGAACTCCTCCAAGGTTTGATAAAGCACTTTTCAAATAGTAGCAGATGAACTTTTAAACACGTGACATTTCTCAGGAGACTCTGATTTTATCTGATGATGATATAAAATATGCCCAGTAAGAAAAAGAAGCTACTATGTATTTGGTTTCCCTTATAAACAGCAGTGTCAAGGACATGAAAATAATACTTGTTTTCTTGCAATTTGAGCTGTTCCAGTACTCATCAGTGTATGGCCTCCCCTCCTACAACTGGTACCTACTCCAGAGCAGAGGGCCTTCCTGCTGCCTAATTTGTTTTCAGATATGGATTAACTGGAGCTGCAACAGGACCCACTCCTCCCAGAATATTAATGCCAGACAGACATTTCAGGAAGGATTGCTGTAGCCCAGATTCCCACCACACCTCCATCAAACTGAACATTGAAATACAGGTAAGCCCTGCAGTGGCACTTCAACTCGATGGATTAAAATTTCAGGCAAATACAATTTTGCATTTAACAGTGCTTCTTATTAAGGTATGTAAACTCTAAGGGCCTTTTCAAGTTAAGGACCTGGGAACAACAGCTGCCATCAGTTAGGACACCATGGTTCATTCTAGCAGGCGAACACGATGGATTTTGACTGCCTCAAACACTGAAGTTTGGGGTTTTTTTAATCTTTTGGCAAGAGATCATAAAAGACTCTTCTGAACCAAACAGTCAGCAAACTGATTTTTGGGGAAGGCTGGGAAACACAGAGCAAGGTGCTGATACGCACTGGCCAGGCAGTCGTCGATGTTGGTGTCGCAGTCGCCGCCGGTGAAGCCGGGCCGGCACTCGCACAGGTAACTGCCCTGGATGTTGTGGCACAGGGCGTGGTTCTTGCAGGGCTTGGAGAGGCACTCGTCAATGTCCACCGTGCATCTTTCCCCTGCAAGGTGCAGAGTGCAAGGGTGAGACCTGTCCCAAGCAAAGCAGGAGGCTCAGAGCCAGCGCTGCTCAGCACTCATTCCCCACCCAGTTACCTTCCCAGCCAGGGGCACACTGGCAGGTGTAGCCTTCAGAGTCAGGAGATTCTTGGCAGATTCCCGAGTTCTCACAAGGATTAGGGGAACAAGGAGAAACCACCACCTGGCAGTTCACACCTGGAGAGCAGAATGGGGAAAAAGCTGAAGAATGTGCTGCTGAGAGCTCGGTGCCTCTTGGAAGAATGAACAAAGAGGTTGTAACTCATACTGTGTGATTATCCCACACTGCAGTGGACAGCACTGCCACGTTTTGAAAAATCCCAGCAGAAGGAAAAGGAGAGCAGAGCACTCCTCATGGGCTCAGTGTAGAAGCAGCCATGGTCATTTTGAGTTTAATGCCCCTCCAATCTCCAGGGCATTTATGTAAATTTCATAATTTACAAAGAAAATTAAGCTAAGCTTCCAACAGGTCAGTTTTTAATCATTCCAAGCAAGGCTTAGACAAGCCCTTGCCAAGTATTCTATTACTGTATCATATCTACAGGAACTGACTAATTTAACTTCATATAGCCATAGCCTTTCCCATCTTGATTATTATTTCCACAAAGTTTAACGAAAAGAAATTACCCTGAAGGTGCAATGAAGTAAAAAGGGAAAAGATAACAATTTTTTTCTGAATTTTCACCTTTGAATCCCTTCCTACAGGTACATCTGTATGCATTCAGCAGATCCTCACATGTTCCTCCATTCTGGCACGGGTTTGATTTACATTCATTGCCTTCTGTTGAACAGTAATCTCCTATCCAGCCTGGGTCACAGACACACTTGTACCTTGAAAGACAAAACAGCATTAATTTAGGACATTTTGAAGTAACTCTTCTACCAGTTTCTCCTGCAGAATAGTTTTGGAGAGAAAACCAGAAGAACTCTCTTGAGAAGAGCCCTAAGTTATTTTAGATTGCTTGCCCCAGCTGTATAGTTTTGAAAATCCTGAAAATAAACCCTCCCTTACAACCACACTTCCCTCATTACAGTTTTCACAAAGTGTTCAGTCAACCAGCAACATGCTTCTGCTTTGATAAGACCATCTCAACACATTCAAAGACAGAAACAAAAAAAAAAAATTAGAAAAAAAGAAGTGGAGGGGAACAATAGGCTCCAAAGATAACTAGACTGATTTAACACCAAATAGTGGTTTCAAATGAAAACAGCTGGCTGGAAGCAGGAGCAATCTTCTCCATCAGGTTTCAAAATCTGCAGTAGATGATGTAGAAGCAAGGATTTGGTGAATCAGGCTGGACTCAGGGCACACAGCACTCACTGGTCTCTGTCCCTGCCCTTCCACTGGCACAGAGTGAGGGGTACAAATGCAAAGTGACACATGACAGACAAGGTGAACAAAAATCTGTTTTCCAAGCCTTCAAGGAGGCTGAATTAGCAATAAAAGCAGCTTTCCTGCCAGCTCCAGGGAAAGTGCTGCATCCTGCCCTACAGAGCGACCAGCAGCACCAAATCACTTCCCTGCCCAAATGTTGACAACACTTCCTGGGATACACCACATTTTTGGGAGGCTATTCCATGTATAGTTGAGAACTTTAACAATCTAAACAACCCCAGACTTACCATTACCAAAAAGAAATCTGATTTAGGGCTCCCAAAATCAGCATTTGGTCTTCCTGCATTGGAAGATTCAGAAGTAACTACTGCCATCAAAAGACCCAGACAGAATTTTCCTTCCTTTTCTCAGACATGCAACATTATAAGCAAAGCTGACAAAATCTCAACAGTGGACAAAGTGTCCTGGCTGAAATATCCATCCCTAGAGCAAAAGCTGTGAGCTTGTTCCTTGATCCAGTGTTTGGGTAGGGAGAACAGCACTACCCAATAAAGACAGTCCCCAGGCTCAATGCTTTCGGTTTTGATGGAAGAGATTGCTCCAGCTCCCCAAAGATTTAATTTGGAACCATTTCTCAATTTTAATTGCATTCACTCAGCTCACTAGTGTCATCATGATATTTTCTGAAAAATCCCTTCACCAGGATTTTTCTCCTGGGAAGCTGAGAAGCCTCAGAAAAGAAACGTAAACAATAATTATCTGATTGCTTGGAATGTGCTCTGGAGGTTGCTCACCAACAGGAGCATCTTTGATTGGCTCCATGTGCATTGTTTTTAATTAATGGCCAATCCCAGTCCAGCTGTGTCGGACTCTCTGGTCAGTCACAAGTTTTTATCATTTGTTCTGGTCCAGCCTTCTGATGTCTCCTTTCTCTTTCTTTCATTTATTTTTAGTATATAATTTCATATCATATCATATCATATCATATCATATCATATCATA
Organism: Spizella passerina; assembly: GCA_013401375.1. Lineage (NCBI taxonomy): Eukaryota > Metazoa > Chordata > Aves > Passeriformes > Passerellidae > Spizella > Spizella passerina. The sequence goes on along the minus strand of WBNQ01057765.1, from coordinate 51,420 downwards.
TCATATCTCATATAATAATAAATCAGCCTTCTGAGAACTTGGAATCAAATTCTCATCTCTCACCTCGTCCTGGGACCCACAGCACCACAGCACTCTAGAATCACCGAACCCTCCCTCTAGATGGTGGCAGTACACCCTGCACCACTTATGCTGAAACACCAGCTGCTGAATGAAGGTCTACACCTTATTATGGCTGTTTGTTTGCCGTGGCAGATTTGTGGGAAAGGCAGCTGCGATCAAAAGGATTTGGAGGGGGTGTAGCAGCAGAGAGAGAACCCTCTCCAGACTGAGTGGACTGTGCTCAAACTTGACTGCTTCCAGTGAGGAGCTGCGCTCAAACTTGGCAGCCTGGCTCTGCTTTGGAGGCAGGAGCTGTGCTTGCTCCAACACAAGCAGGGCTCTGGATGCAGATGGTGCATAAATAACCCAGTGCTGTTGCTGACCACGGATTCAGCTGGCCAGTGTTGGGAAGGGCCCCTGGAAGCCACCGCAGCGCAGGTGAGACAGGTGAGATTCTCACCTGGCTGTGATTACGTCACAGCCATCAGATAAATTGGGCTCCTACTCTGAGAAATAAGGGAAAAACCGGGAGCTGGAGGTGTGGGCAGAGCAAGCCAGCGGGGCAGAAGGCTCAGAGGGCGCTCACCCCGTGGCAGTGTGCGTGCAGTTGCCGTGCACGCAGGGGCTGCTGAGGCAGCCGTCGGCCTGGGGCTGGCAGTGCGGGCGGTGGAAGCCCTCGGGGCACACGCAGCGGAACCCGTTCACCTCGTTGATGCACGTGCCCCCGTTGTGGCACGGGCTGGACGTGCACTCGTCGATGTCCACGTTGCACCGGGGCCCTGGAGGGGAAAACAACACTTCCTGAGCTGCAATTCTCGAACGCTGCTGGCTTTGCACCTCTGCAAGAGCACACAGCTCGGGGAAGCCAAGGCAGCAGCACGGAGCTCGCGTGCCTCCGCGCCTTCACTCAAGCCAAGAGAACAAGAGAAGCGTTTCTGAGAGATGCAGCACTTACACTCAGCAAGTATTTACAAACCATTCCAGAATCTCCACTAAAATCACCAGTTAATATGGATTAGGAAAGCAAAAACCACTCAGCTGTATCATGCTTGCAACAAACCTCTTGAGCTGCACTTGTAGCCCTGCTCCTCTGCTTTGAAGTACCTACCCTTTGAACAACCAATAGTGCCCAAATGTCTGCAGTAAATACAGTTCTTGTGGTTTATTGCGCAAAAGGGGCTCTAAAAACACCGTTTCCTGTTTTGCCTGCCTCTGATTACGACTGCAAGATCCTTGAAGCAGTGACCAAAAGGGCTTGTGAGGCTGGAAAGCTAAACAGAGTGAATGATGCAGTAAGCTGAAAGCATTTGTAACAGAAGGAAATGACAAAGTACCAAGACCCCATGCAAGCCAGCTCCTTAAAGACTGGACTATGCCAATTTATCACATTACTGAATTATTTTAACAGTGTTAACAGTAAGAGATCCAGCAGGATAACAATTATGGAATGCCAGCAACCTAGGAGAGTGGTAGGCACGAGTGATCAGCATCATCCCTCATCTTATTCTGGGAACTAGAGAGTTCCACCATGCCAGAGCCACAGGAGGGAAGTAAGGAGCATCAGGAGTTTAGAAAGACCCCAAGAGAAAAGCACGAGACACACGAAACATTTTAGTGCTCTAATGCATTTCAGATCTATTCTGACTAGAATCATTCAGTAATAAACAGCAACAAACGTCATGAGAAAGCTGTAATAAACAGTACCAACTGCCTCACAGTGATTATTTTGTATTACCCTACACGGCTCAAAACACAAATGCCCTTACAGACAGTGGTGAGATGTGCTTTAGTCATCAGAAATAGTCCTGATGTTGGCTCAGAGCTCTAAACATGGATCCAGAGGTGTCTAACCACTTCTTTTTTCAGCCCCTCTTTGACTGTACCAGAGAAATTTTGTAGTATTAAAAGAAAACAGAACAAACCATGTTATGACAGAGAAGTACTGAAAAACTTCAGAGTGGGAAGCAACTCAAGAGAACACCAAGTTAATGCTCTGATTTCACAGAAATAGAATTACTGTTCATGGTCAAAGCTCCAGGCAGAGTCTAATCAAACACCTCCCCATATTGTCCACAATCTCTCTGTCCCTGGAAAGAGGCTGTAAATAATAAACCAAAGTCACGTGGGTTTATTTGTTATAAACCCAAGAACCATGAATTGGACTTAATTACCTAACAAGAATGGCATTTCACAGCACAGATTAGGCCATTTTTCTGTTTGGTAGAACTGGCTGTAATGTAAGATGCTAAGATCCAAAGATTAGAGGGATTTACTGAGACACCAATTGAATCCCTTGCAGTGAGTATGCAAAGAGCACTTCCCTGGCTACTTGGATAACCATCTTCCCAACAACTGAGAGCCCCTGGGTAGCTGACTTTACCTGTAAATCCAGGCTCACAGGCACAGTTGTAGCGATTGATGCCATCGATGCAGGTGCCATGAATGCACGGGTTACTGGCACAGTCGTCAAAATTATTCTCACAGTTTATTCCTGGATTAAAAAAAAAAAAGAGTTAGAGGAATAAGGAGGGCAAATCTTACAAAGAAGGCAACAAAACTATTTTCCCAAAATACCCTAATTAAGAATCCCACCTGCTTCAAAGCCACACTGGGGGCAACTTAAACAGGTGATGATGCAGAAGCACTGCAACACCAAGGAATGCCACCCGAGCCACTGGGTGCTGACTGAATATGACCCTGAACTTGTACTAAATATTTAAACAGAGGAATAAACATTTTGAACACTATGCCTAATTTTTCTGCAGGCCTGATTTTTTTTTTGGATTAAAGAGGAGGCAAATTCTCCCAAGATCAGTTGCAGCACCCGTGAGGGTTGGGCAATCCACACAAACACACCAAAGTTCAGCATGGCAAAGCAACGTGAAAATGATACTCCCAACTTAGCCCACACCAGAGCACAGGTAAGAACTAATCAGATGCTTGAGTTCTGCTTGAATCCCAGCCTTCCAGAGGTGTTTTCCATACCTGAGGTGCCCAGCATGCAGTTGCACTGGTAGCCATTGACCAGGTCGATGCAGCGCCCTTGGTTGAGGCACGGATTGCTGTGGCACTCATCAATCTGCTCGCTGCATATGCCACCCATGTAGCCAGGGTTGCAGATGCACGTGTATGAATCTATGCCATCCTGGCACTCCCCGTGGTGGCAGGGGTCAGGGTCACAGTTGTTGATGTTCTCCTCACACAGAGTGCCAGTAAAACCTGAGGAAAAGCCACGAGTAAGGAAGGGGTCCGCTGGTAGGATGCTGCAGTGAATATAATGCAGGCACAGAAAGAATTGTATCAAGAATCAGCAAAGTGGCAGAGAGCACAAAGGGTAACTGGGCACCTCAACTGCATTTCCAGCCCTGGAACACAACACTCTCCACTGTTCACAGCATTACAGAACAGCAGCATGCATGGAGAACCCTGGCACTGGAAGTGGTCACCTTCAGGTTATTTGGAACAGTAGCCATGACAGGAAACATGTTAATCTCCATCAGAAATATTTACTTGCATCGGTATAAACTGTCTGAAGGCACAGTCCTGCCACTATTTCCTTCCTCTGCACAGTAACAGGGGGACAGAGTGGGGCTGACCTTGTTAAAATGAGCAATTACTGCAAAGATGTTGCTGAAACCTTCCCAGGGGAACTCCCTTGGCTCATGCCAAAGGTTCTGCAGCTCTGCTTATTAGAAAGTCTCTTGCCTCCTTCACTGGGAAACTTTCAGTAACTGCAACCCAGCACCAAGTGCAAATGTACTGAAGGCTGCATGCAACCTCTTGGTCAGGAGCAATGAAACAAGCAGCAATTTGGCCTGTTTCATTCTGCTTCAGCTGGGAAACATCCTGAGCAATAGAGAGGGACAGAACCTATCCACAAAAAGGGGCTAAAGGGTTCAGGAGGCCAGGAGCAGCAAACAGTCCCTTTTCAAGAGCCCTGCTCTCCATGATGGAGCAGAGCTATATAAGAGTGGGACAATTTCAAATAAATGGTTTTCAGAGCTGAGGTTTTGGAGCAACAGCTCACGCTGCCTTCCAGCAGCTGAAGATCAGGAAGGCAGAACTTGAAATTTCAAGACACCAACTGGAGACTGATACAAACCAAGCTGCAGGGAATTTCAACAGCTGAAGAGTGGTTCTCACCTGAGTATTACAAGTGGATAAGAGGCTCCCCATTTTTCATACAGGTTTGTGGTTATTTCTGTGGTCAAACATACCAGGTGACGGCTAACATTTCCAAGTTCTGCGAACGTATGCTTGGATGAATGGGTGTGGAAGTGGGTGGGGAGAGGGAAGGGAAGCTAGTTAGAGAGATGGATATAAAAAGATGTTAGGGAAGGAGGAAAAACAAACTGATAAGGGGAGAAATGGTGGCAGAGAGGGGGGGAAAAAAAAGAGGGCAGAGAGAAATAAAAGAGGAAAGACCTGAAACAACCCAAGAAAAGAAAAGCCATGATCTACCACTGGGAAGGAGAAGTGGAATAATGCCAGAAGGGAAAGAAAAGACAAAAAGCAAGCAGTAAATAGAGCTATCTGTACAGCATTTGGCCAAACATTTTGCAGTTTTCAATCACGTCGGCAGCCGGCGATTCCCGTTCAGGGAACAACGCAAACACAGCACTCACACCGTGGGAGGAGCAGAGCAAGAACAAACTCAAACTCATTGTCCAGTAACTGACCTGCCCCCAGGAAGAACTCCACTTTTCAGTCTTACAGAAGGCTGTCAATATTAAATTTAATACTTAGCACACGTTCATTCAACAGTCATTACCTTGCCTGCTATTGCAGCTCAACTGAGCCACTCAGAGATCAGGGATGTGTCTGCATCTCCTAACTGAACATGCCTCACCAAAACATGATTTATCTCTTTGCAGACAAGAGTTAGACTAGGAAAAAACCATTTTAATATAGAATACGAGAATCCTTCTGACAAGATGGAAAACAGCCCTAATACAGCATTCCTCTCCAATTTTCAGTCAGATATTTAAGATTTTACTAGAACTGCTGCTTCAGTTACATGCATTTGGTTGCTTTCAGCCTGAAGATGCTCCTTTACGTCATTTGCCTTCATGGAAGCAATTGTCTTCCCTCCTCAGGTGGGATACCTAGAATTTCTGTATTGTTTTATGCAGTTTTGGTGCCAAATTCAGAACTTGCTTTTCAAGGCACAGCTCTCCACATTGTCCTCCCCTACACTACCCAAACCCATCCCAGGCCTGACAAGCTCTGCAGTCTCAGTGAATGAAAGCAATCAGAACACACCCCAACCTGAGAAAGATTAAAACAGTTTCCAAGTCTGGAGAAGATTTGAGCTTTTCCTTCTTTTTGCAAGTGTCTGCTTAGATTGTCACATGAAGTAGTCAAAATGAAAATTTTGACCACAGTAATTATTCCTCTCCTGGTCAGAACTACTGCATTCTCCTTCTTCCAACCAATTCAATGCTTCTTCAGGAACTTTGGGAATGGTGGAGACCACATGTGAGAAAAACCAGGCTATTTTCAGGCTAATCTCTGCTACATTTTGTGCAGTGAAGTCAAATTTGCCTTGGTAATTTGATTATTGGAATGATTCAAAATGAGAACATTTGCACATAAATTTAACCAACATTACTGCACATCACTGGAGTAATACAGCTCCAGGAATTGTTCAGCTTCTTTCCTAATGGAAGAGCTAAAGCCAAGGCATTTCATGCCTGAATCTGTATCATGAGCAGTGTATCAGGGACCATGAACTGAAAGCAACCAAGAGCAGCTCCTGACTGAGAATTAGAACATAACAGCTCTGAACCCTCTTATTTGACCAGATGTAAAAACAAAGATAAGAACATATCTACATCACCCCTGGAGGTCTGAAGATAAGAAAATCCTATCATTAAACCTGACGCTTCTGAATATGTAACTCATCAGGCATTAAAAAACCACCTGAGTTCTGGCCACAGCTCTGCCAAAATTTCTGTGTGGTACCAGACAAATAATTTCAAATAAATTTCCACTCCAATTCTGAGTGGAATTTCTTCCACAACTGGTACTGCATTTCAGTCTTAGCCTTCTGACATAAAATGCAACTGAGCCTTCTGATGCAACAGAAATCAGAATGCACAGCAGCACTGCTCTGCCCGTCTCTTGTTTTTTCAAGTGCACATGATATAATCTGACTTGGGAGAGAAGGAGGTAAACCCCAGTAAGAGTCTTCACACTCATGTTTTCCCATATGTGGATTCCATAGCCAGTACAGAAGAAGCTGTCATCTTTTGGGAAGCAAAGGATGGTGCTGAAAGAGGGAGGCAGAACTCCCATCAACTGTGAACTGAGCTGCCACAAGTGAAAGGCTTTCTCCGCTTAAATACTATTCCCTGCACAAAGGAGTGGACAAAGCTCTGCAACAAGCAAGCAGCATTTCAGAGAAAGAAAGACAAAACAGTGCCATCTTTGAGAGCAGCCTTTCATGTCCCCAGGGGCTCGGAACAGCAGACTGACCTGTGGCACACTGGCACTCGTAGCCATTGGGGTGGTCGATGCACTTGGCTCCGTTGAGGCACGGCGTGCTGGAACAGTCGTCTATGTCAATCTGGCACACGGCCCCGCTGAACCCTGAGAGGCACACAGACACAGGGAAACCAGGAGTCACTGCAGGGGTTCACCAGGACGGCTGCACTGTCAGGAATTACCTCCAAAAACCCTCAAGCCCACCCAATCTACATCCAGTGGCATCACAAAGCACATCCACCACGCCCTGCGTGGGCTCGCTCCTCATCCAGCCCACCCTCCAAAGGTCCTGTCCTCCAGGTCAGCTTGAAAACTGAGATGCCCAAGCCAAAGAGAAATAAAGCAGTGTCCAGCACTGGACAGTATGCCTGCCTGTAAAGCTGAGAGCCCTCTAATAAAAATCTTTAGGGCAATCAAAGCAAGAGGCTAAAAATAAAATAGCAGCGCATACATCACTAGAGCCTTCACACCAGAATTACTGCAGCAGTATGGAATGTGCTGCAAAATAGCACTGGAAGTTTCAAAATAGTTCTTGAAATAGTTAACAAAGTATTGACAGGTGATGTCAGGTGATGCAGATCCTTGGGCAGTTTGAGAGAAAAAAAAATGAGGAACTCTTCTTGGAGGAAGGAACCAAAGCTGAACATCATTAGTTACTAAGAAGGGCTGCAGAGCAGGCTTTTGTCATGTAAATTCTGAACTCAAAATTTTTTTAACCCATGAAGAAAATAAGTCACTCTACAGCTAACATTGATCCCTCAGCTCAGCTCAGCTCTTTTTCTTTTCTAGTGGAGCCCAATTCATCTCACTCCTCATGCAAGCACCATAAACTATACTGGTGCAAAACCAGCTTCTGCCAAAAAACCTCAGAAAAGACAAGAAGTGTGCAGAGGGTCTGATCATTAAAATGTGCTGAGAATCTCACTGTAGTTTCCACAACAAGACAAGCTCTTGTTGCCAGCTGCCCTTTTAGATGAGGTGTCCAACTGTGTGTTTGTCAACACTCACCCAGTTACAGACAGGCACAATATTATTGCAACCAACATGAAACTACTCTGATTTAATAGTGATTGCAACTCACACAAACAGGTACTGCCCTAAGAACAAGAGACTCACAATAAACATTTCACCCACAACATCTGTGCAGCTCTTGGTAGGGTGAAGCAGGAAAAGCTTCCAGAAATCAGAACTCACCAGGAGGACAGACACAGAGGAAGCGGTTGACTTTATCAAGACACACTCCATTGTTCACACAGGGATTACTCAGGCATTCATCAATATCTTCTTCACAGTGAACTCCTTTAAAACCTGTTAAAAAATAAAAATAAATAAGAAGAGGTGACTGACGGCTGTAGAAAGTGCCCTTGAGAGTGTAACCGTGTTTTACACCAGTGCTGAAAGTCTAAGCAGAGTTTCATTGCAAGTTTTGAAGGTGTTCACCTAACCAACAACAGCAGAAGTCAATGCTGAATTCACATCTAATGTTTTCTTCCACTTGAGAAGGGGTTAATTACTTTGTAAAAGGTATATAAACAAACACAACAGATTGTTTTAGCTCAAGGGCTTATAGCTAATGGCAGAGTACAAGAAAAAGATTAAGAAGGGTGAAATACTTGGGACTAGCCTTTCCTGTTCCATCTTTCATTTTATATATTAATAAATACTGTATTAATAAAAACTCATTGTAATTGTCAGGGTATCATCTGATCTCCTGCAGGGGTCACAATTCTTTATTTATATTTATGATTTTAGTACTTTATAAGTCTGTGCAACTGGCAGCTTGCATCCTTTTCTTTTTTCACCCCGTTCTATCAGAGTGCAAAGCAGAAGACTAACATTGGTCCTTGGTTACATTGGCCATGCAAATTTTACAAGCACAACTTCATTCAAATAGCTTTTTTTACAATTACTTCCTCAGTTCAATGGGAGCTTGCATTATTTGGGGTATTTTAAGCACAGAAAAACCCCAAACACCATTCACAATCTGAAATCACCGTATGCACACCCCAAAACATGGTGACTCTTTTAGAGGTTGCACCTGCTTGGCTTTCCCAGAGAGATGACTCTGCACATGCACTTTACCAGGTATAGAAACAAATACTTTCACACACAGCCAGCTCAGCAGGCTGATGCAGAGACTGGTTTCTTTCCCAGCCCTCTAATTGCTTTCTCCCTCCCACACACCAATGCCAGGCCTCCTGGCTGGTGCCACCACAACAGGCTGTGTCTCAGCATTGAGCCCTTTGCAGCTTTGTGTTCCACCCGAGCAGCTCTGCCTCCTGCTCTCGTCCATGCCTGTCAGAACCTCCCCTCACCTGGCATACAGAGACACGTGAAGCCTCCAATTTTATCCAGGCAGGTGGCATCGTTCTGGCACGGGTTGGAGTGGCACTCATTGATGTCCATCTCACAGCGGGGCCCTGTGTAGCCCTTCAGGCACTCGCAGTGGAAGGAGCCCTCGGTGTTGACGCATTTCCCGGCGTGCTCGCACGGATTGCTGTTTGCTGCAAGAACAGGAAAGACACAAGTGTGTGGGTCAGAATCATTGCTCTCTCTCTCTTATTGCTCTTCTACAACTTCCTGAAGAGAGGTTGCAGGCAGGTGGGGTTGGTGTCTTCCATTGGGCGGCACTGACAGAACCAGAGGTCTGCTGTCAGTGCTGCTCGACGGAAGAGACCAAGCCCACCTGTCTCCAGCTACATCAGGGAAGGGATAGGTTGGATATTAGGAAAAAATTCTTCACCAAAAGAATAATAAAGCACTGGAATGCTCTTCCCAGGGAGGTGATAGAATCACCATCTCTGGATGCGTTTAAAAAAAGACTGGACATGGCACTTGGTGCTATAGTTGAGGTGTTAGGGCATAGGTTGGACTTGATGATCTTGGAGGTCTCTTCCAACCTCATTATTCTGTGATTCTGTGAAAACCTCTCCCCAGAGCAGGAAAGCCACAGCATTCTTTATTAGTCGTGGTCTTTTCATAGGCATCCCCTTTCTGGCAAGTAATATTGGGGAAAGATTGTTCATCCTGCTGGGGAAAGGCCGCTGAAGAAAACAGTGGCAGTTTCTTGCCTGTCAGGGGCAAAAAGAAGGATTGCTGTCACCATTGGGGACCAGAGGAGTAACTCTGTCCCATATTACTAATGACAGCTCTTAAGAGCTAAGTATCAGCTAGCAGGGATTAGAGAACTAATTATGTTTTCAAGGCATTATTTCCAGATCACATTTTACATTTACTTCATTCCTGAGGCCGACAAGATGCCGCCACAGCCACAAAACAGCCAAACTTGTCCTTTTTGTGTTTTCAAAAAGGAACAGCGCTCTTGTCCAAGGCAGACAGAGGAATGAAATTCAAAGAAGTGCTTCTTTCCAACCCTTCCATGTGCTGGTTAGGCATTACCTTCACGCATCACTCTCTAGAAGCATGAACGAGCACTCACAAAACTGTAAGTAAGTCTGTAAGAGTGCAGTTAATCCCCGAAACAACACAACAGCATGCTATCAGAGAACTACAGCTTTAAAAGCCCACGTGGTCACCAGTCTTGGAAGACACTCAAAAGATCCAGCCATATTCTGGCTGTCAAACAGCCTTGATATATTTCTACCCAGGCCGTAACTGCAACAGCTCCCACATGAACTGCGGTGCTCCCATTGCACCCTGCAGTTCTAAGGGACAGCTTCATTATCACATCTGTTTGCAGGCACTCCCCACACAGTGCTAAAGCCCTCTTGCACAAGGAAGAATGGCTAAGCATCCCCCTGCTTTTCATATTCCAGCTCAAACATGGACAGCTATTCCAGCTCAGCCCTTTGCCCCAGGTCTCACACACGTTTAAAATGCATTTAAAGGCATTGAAATGGAAGGGGACAAAAGGAGTCCAATGTCTGTGAAGAAGCTATGACAAAATGTGCATTCTTGCACTCACAGAGAGCAAACAGAAACTCACCCATTGCACATTCATCCACATCCTCAGTGCAGTCTGCTCCCTTATGGCCCTGGGGACAGGTGCAGATGTAGTTTCCATTCACAGGGTTGGTGTCACAGAGAGCACCTTTCTGGCACGGATTGCTAACACAGGCATCATCCAAGTGGCACAGAAGACCTAAAGAAGCATCCAAGAGTTTATTAAAATAGAGAGATGAAGCAGTCAGACTGTATTGTAGACAAATTCTGTGTCCTGGTATTTCAGGTAGAGACTCCCACAGAAAGAAACTTGAGTAGGCTTGAGCCCTGAACTACCACAGGGAATTCACCACACACTTACAGAACATCATATTTAAATACAAATTCTGTTACTTTAGAGGTGTGTCCAGCACTTCTGAAACAGGAAAATGGCTGACCATTACAAAAAATCTCATCCTTGGAGCAGAACTCTTCTCTCAAATCAGCATGATAATTTTTCTGACATCTGAAAAGGTGCACATGAAGCTCACTTGAATTCAGATATGCAGATCACTTTTTTCCATGTAGTTAGGGGATACCATTCCACCTAACCTAAACCAGGAAATTTTCCACTCTACCAGTGAGGATGCCCAGATCATAACACAATCACACAAAAATATCTAAATTTGCTTTCTGGATTCATACAATTATTATAAAGAGCATAGAGCAAGTCACACTCATGGGCAACTTCTCAAGCAAATACAGATTCTGCTAAGGGCTATAGTGTCATGGTTTGATGCTGGTGCAATGCCAGCGTCCCCATGAAAATATATATGCTCCCTGGTGTCTGCTGAGAGATGTGACCAGGAATAGAGCAAAGCAGGCTCCAGCTTAGGAATAAAGAAGAAAAAAAGTTATTAACCTACAAATATATATAAAGAGAAACACATACAGAACTCAGAATGAAAACCCTCCAAAAACAAGAGATGGGCAGAGCAGTGCTGCTGTGCATTCTGATTTCTGTTGCATTAGAAGGCTCAGTTGCATTTTATGTCAGAAGCTGCATTTTATGTCAGAAGGCTAAGACTGAAATGCAGTACCAGTTGTGGAAGAAATTCCACTCAGAATTTGAGTGGAAATTTATTTGAAATTATTCGTCTGGTACCACACAGAAATTCGTCCTCCCCCCACCAAATTCCCAATACATCCATTCCTCAGATCACCAACTCTCAGTCCATGACCACCCTTTAGATAATCAATTCTCAGTTCATCAAGAGGAGAGGAGTCCCTCTTGTGCCATAGGTTTCCCCTGGAAACACAGTTGGGACCTCAGGTGTTTCCATGTTACACATGGCACCGCCCGGAGATCATTTGCCACCCTGACATCTTCCTTCCATGCCCAGTGCTCTCACCACTGCACATGAACCAGAGCTGCTTTCAAGGACAGCTAGAAAAAGATCTTCCCTTGCAGCCTAAACTGTACTAAGTTTGTCCTCTAGCCTGGCACAAACACTTCTTTGTCCCAGGCTAGAGAGGTTTAACAGCCCCTTGCTCACCGACAGTGCTTTCCCTCCTTGTGTAGAATAAACACCCCACTTTAAACAAGCGCACAAACCCCAGGGAGCACCCTCTGTGCAAGTGCCAGGCTTGTGCGAGCCGTGTGCCCTCACCTGCCTTCCCCTCGGGGCAGATGCAGGAGAAGGAAGCCACCCTGTCGATGCAGGTGGAGCCGTTGGCGCAGGAGGCAGTGAAGCAGTCGTCGATGTTCTTGCTGCAGTCGTCCCCGCTCCAGCCGTTGACGCAGACGCAGGCATAGCCCCCGTTGTGGTTGGTGCAGGTGCCCCCGTTCTGGCAGGCATTGGGCTGGAGCTGGCACTCATCCACGTCCTCGGTGCAAAACTGGCCTGG
>WBNQ01057765.1:25278-38813 GCA_013401375.1 Spizella passerina | reverse complement strand
TAGATTGGTTAGTGAGAATCAGAATATTCAGTGCAGAAGATGATTTATTGTATTGTAACGGGAACTTCACTCTCTTATCCTCTTCCTCACTCTCTCATCCTCTTTACCACTTGAGAAGTCTCTTGTCTTCTCTCTCTTTACCTCTCTCTCCCTCTTTGGGGCCTGCTCTGAGCTGTGGCTGGCAGCTCCCAGCAGGGCCCTGCACCCAGGCCCTTTGTAATAAACCACAAGTTCCATGACCTGGCTTCAGAGATCTCTGGAGTCTGTCCATCCCACCCATCCCACCCCTGTCACTCCTACACTGGGGCACAGAAAGGAGCAGGTTTGATGCACCTCAGGTGCTCGGACTCAAGGGGGTTCTTGCACAGACAACGTGACCAAAGGGAATGCTGTAGTCCCCCAGTTAATGCTCCTCAATTCCAGCATGCTCCAGTGCCAGAACTTCCACAGCACTGTTATCAAATCAGGCAAAGACAACCAGCATCCCTAAACAACCCCAAAGCAGGAGCTGGGCTGTAAATGACTTTAAAAGAATGACTTTAAAATAATTACTTTAAAAAAGCACAGTGCAAGAGCCAGCAGGCAGCCTGCAGCACGCTGGAGATACGTCTGCAAGGAGGTGAGAAGCAAAAAGAATGAAGGGCTGCCTGCAGGGCAGCCAAAGGGACTAAGGAAAGATGGTATGACAAGAAAATCTTGGCCAAAGGAGTATCAACAGGTCAGCAGCAAGGTCACACTTGTCAGGAGAACTCAATTCTTTCCTGCATAATTATTCAATGATGATTACTCAGTGAGGAAGAACAGAATTCTTCAAACTCTTCCACCTGAAATATTAATTTGCCTTGCCCCAGGTATTGTACAGACAACCACAAATACTTGGGGGTTTCTTGGTTATCGAGATGTTTTTCTTTTTTTTTTTTCAGTAACAAAATAAGTAATCTAAAAATATTCTTACGACCGGAGATATTAGAGAGAAGAAAACAAATGTACACTCTCAGGGAGATTTAAGGAAAAGGACCAAAGGGCCCGTAAGAATGAAATAATTTTCAGAGGATGCTGAACTTTCCAGTCACATCTATGGAAAGTTCTGCAATTCACATTTAGTGAAGTATTTTTTTGCTGAAATTCATCTTGCTTTGACATCAAAATCTGGAGAACCTACCACTTGCAATAATATTTTGCTTCAACAGTTATTCATCTTCCCCATTAAAGTCACACAGTTTACTTTTAAGCCAAAATTGTTTAGCTGAAGTTTCAAGTCATTTTGGGTTTCCTGAACAGATAAAACCTCCCGAGCACCAGCTCATTTCTTCCCAGGCTGGCATATGGGTACACATGTGCAACCACAGAGGACTGGTCACAGTCCACAATCTTCTTCTTGATAAACTATTCCTCTCCTTTCAGTTACATTAAAAACCCTCTAAGCACTGAAAGCTTGACTTTTTTTTTTTTTTAACACTTCTTGGTAGCTTGCTTTTGCCACCCTTCCTAAAACATTGATAGGATGCACACAGCATCAGAAGATGGCCCTTTATCAGAGAGGGAGATTTGATTTGTCTGATGTGACCTTTCCCTCTTGCCCAGCTGACACCATCCCCTCTCTCACTGGCTTCCAGCAGCTTGCTGTTATCTGGGTCAAAGCTCTTCAGTAAATTTACTCTTCAGTAAAAATCTTCTACCACAAGAATTCTCTTCCCCAGCTACTCTATCTGCTGCACATTTACATTTGCATGGAATTCCCCTTGTATTCCAAGAATAAGAAATTCAAGAGCAGGCCACAGGTCTTCTCTGCCAATGCACCTGGGTTCCAGTTTATTCAGTCTTGCCAAATTAAAAATACTTATCAGATGTTGATAAGTCACATTGTTTATTAATGGCACAGAAATAATGATGCAAGAGCACAGACACACCCTCCTCCAATACACCAAACTGAAACATTTATCCTGAGCAAGAATCTAAAAACATCTTAACGTAACCATCTCCATCTACTACACTCATGATTCTTTTTGTTTTCAAAGTACTTGGATAAATCCTAGCCTTTGATCCCATGAGACTTGGAATTATTTTTCCCCCCACTTAGGGGCAAAGAAATGAAATTATTATTAAAAGAATAAGTTGAACAAGTTGCACAACTGTGTTCTGCGTGTATGTTCCATTCTCTGGTAGGACTACTTCACAACAATGATTTTATCATTTGGAAAACCATAACAAAATTTTGACAGCAATGGTAATTACAGTTGAGTTTCCAGAATTAATCTTCAATTCCGGATTTGCTCAGTGAAAGAGTTGGAGAGAAGTCGATCCCCTGCTATTGTTATCTGTGCAACACCTCTGTGCATTATGAGCACATAAACCATGCATTTGTCACACTAGCAGTGGTTTGTTCAGGAGCTCTCAGTGCTGCCTTATCAGTGGCCACCCTGGCTGGCTCTGAGCAGTCACGCGTATCTCACAGTCCAGCACAACCCACTCCCTCCAGGAAAAAATAATCAAGAGCTTATTTGCTTATTATACAAGTGATTTTCCTTCTGTTCTTGGAGGGGGCCCAGCCAGATCAAAGGACTCCCTCTCTGAGGAACCCTTGCAGAGCTCACATCCTTTTGGCTCAGCCAGCCTGAGCTGCTGCCACCAGAGCACGGAGAGGCTTCAGCCACAGCACTCCACAGTGTGGTGCCCCAAAAAAATCATCTGCCTTTTGACTGACTGAACAGAACCCCCCACACAACATACAACACAACTCCACACACAACATGCAACACAACCCCACACACACCATGCAAACAACCCCCCACACAACAAGCAACACAACTCCACGCACAACACGCAACACAACTGCACACACAAAATGCAACACTCTCTGGGCTTTTGGCAAGGGTGATTGAGCATGGGAGTACATGCTTTTAATTAGTATATTTTTTGCTGTTGAGGAATGTTTTTTACAGTTGTTTGTGGTGTTTTGTTAAGCAAAGATGGGCTAACTAATCGCCCATATAAACTATCAGGGCTTGGTTCTGACTTCCCATTTTGAGCTCCACTGTTAATACCAACACTTGGGCGTTTTTTAGTTGTTTTTTTTTACTAGTACTCACTCTCCACTTCTAGAAAGGACAGCATCATTGATGTCCTTGCAATAACCCTATGTTCTTGGCTATTCCATCTTTCTGCAGCCCTAAACTAAACCAAAGTTTTAAAAGGTGTATCAATGCCTTCATAAGAGAAGAATACAGAGCTTAAACTTCTTCAAGCACTTGAACTGTATTTTAAAGACACATACCACATTTGAGCTCCTTGAATCTGGTCCTCACTTGGCTTCTCCAATTTCTAACACCCCTTTTGCAATACAATTGTATTTGTGTTTAATTATGAATATGAATCAGAGCTGCACCTTAATGCAATTTGTTTTAAAAACAAAGGAAATCCAATTCAACATATTAAGAGGCATAAATGAACAATTACCTATTGCATTTTACTATTGAGTACTTTAATGAAAAGACCTTGTTCCTAATTGAAGACTTCTCTCTGCCAGGTTAGCTAGATTTAAAATCAAATGAGATGAGTTCTCATTTCTGAAACAATTTACTTATGGGATGCTGCTTTGACTTAACTGTAACAAAATAAATACATTTATTTGTAGCCATGTAGTTGGCAAGCTTGTTTTCTGCTTGTTAAGAGTTTTAGGAAGAATCAAGTCTTTCATTCTCAGAACAGAAATTCAACTTCCAAGGACAAAGTCCATGATGGATTGTACAAACTGCACAGTGTAATGTCCACAACCCAAGTCACTTCTGAATGTTACAACCACTCAATGTCTGCACATTTGTGTAGGTATTTCTTTCCTTGTGCTCTCACTAGTTTCAATCTCATTTCTAAAAGACACACAGTAAACACAGGCTGGGCTAGTGAAGTGTGAATATACTTACAGCACAATAAATTGACGGAAATGTGGGAACACACACATAAAAGACAACAAGAAAGGAAACACAACTTACTCCAAGAAGGTAATGAAAACCTAGCCTGACCTTGATATTTGCAGAGCCTGGGAAACGAGTAAAATGCCGACTCAGGTTCTGAGTGACCTTGTACAAAATAAACAGCTAGTCCATGTGGTATTTCAAAATTGAAAACTAGAAGTAGAAAAAGGGAACAGCATTCAACTCTTAGCACTTTTTGCCCACTATGAAACTAAGTTACTTCCTGCACATTTCCCCTCCCTCAGAAAAGCCATAGGGAGTAAGTCAGATATGTTTGCTGCTTTGATTGCTCCCATTTTCAGAGCCTCAGGAACAGCAAGGAGCTCCAGGAGCTTCTCTTTTGGCAGACACAGAGTGCAAGGCCTCCCTCAAGTAGTTGTACCAGATCTCATTGACAAGAAACAGCCCTTCTCCTTCTTTGTGTTGGCAAGAAAACAAAGCCTGATTTATACAGGTAAAGCAGCACACAAAATTAGAACAATGCTACACCAAAAGTGGGGAGCATCGGCTTGAACAAAGCAGTCAAACAGCCACCCTGGAAAGCAGTGCCAGACATCTCCAAAACCTGATCCTACCAAACCTTAGAGGGTTTGCATTGACCTCAATTCCAGCTGCATTGATCCTGCAGGACCCTCAGACAGTTCAAGCAGAGGAACTTCATCTTTGGCAGAACAGATTTTCCAAAAAGGAGAACATTTTCTTGGCCTCTTAACAGCAGGAAAGTCTGCTGATGCACAGCTGGAGTATCAGAGGCTAAAGCTCCTGACAGCAGATCTAATACAGTTTAATCACTAAAAACATTTTGTAGGGCAAAGGGTGCAAATACTTTCCTATGCCTTGAAAAAAATAATCAGCTCCTTGAAAACTGAGCTGGGAGGAGATGGCAATAGCCCATTTCTCTCAAAATCACAACCACCCCAGCACTGGGCTCAGACTGGAAGTCAGAACATCTCACAAGTTTAGTGATACTGGAAAGGTAACTCAGTGAGAATCACAAACTGGTCCCTGGGGTCTTAAGGGACCCACTGGAAAAGGAACATCAGGTTTCAAGAAGCTTCTATGCCATCATCCACTCAGTAGCTCAATAAGTTTATCACTTATCTCAGACACAGCACACAGGGAAGAGGTCACTAGCTCTCCTGGAAGGGCCACCTGGGAACTATAAACCAGATCTAGACAGAACTCTTTGAAAGAGTAGCTTAATTCATAAAATATGCTAAAGATTGCTGCATGGGTTTTGAATACAACCAGTGTAGCTCAAAAAAGCACGGCTCATGAGAACTGTTTGCATTTTTAATCCAAGTTTCAAAGGACTCCTAAGTGAGAAGGGGAACAGCATCTTATCAAGGCTCAAGAAGGGGCTAAGAGATAAGGAGCAGTATTTGTATACATGCCCAAATCTAATCGTGGCAGAAGGTCATCAGTGCCACACTCCAAAGGACCCTGCACTTTCTTCTCCTCTCTGATCACACGTGTGCATGTTCAGGATGCCAGCTGGCAGCCCACTGCTGGCTGCAGAAGGACACTCCTCTGTCCAGTTCTGGCTTGTAATGCAAGAAAAATGCCTGCACTGACAGTGTAACCCAACATGCATCCATGAGCTCAAAGCTCAATTTCCTCATGCTCCTGTGTGAGCTTCTTCAGCAAACAGAAAGGGAAAAATTGCATTTTGAACCATTGAGCCTTCCAGGAAAATGGTATCTATGAAAAATACTCCAGCTCCCAAGCTTTTGAATTATGCCTTTGTAAAAGCATTCAGTTCAATCTTTAACCCACAGAACTATCCATGCTCCTTGAAATAGTTCAGCAACATTTAATGCACACAGGCACTGGAGTGTCCAATTAATGACCTGGAAGGTGATGAAACAGCAGGCAGTGGTGGCTTTAACAAAATAACATTTCTCTTTTCCAGGAGGAAGCCAGGGGTTTCAGACAGGTTCAACCAAGTGAGGCTGCTGCTGGGCAGTGCAACAGCAGGCAGGGCTGGAGGCACAAAAGCCAAGCAAAACACAAAGGCAAAGAGAATTGCTGCAGAAGGTTTGGGCTAGGCACTCCTTGAGGAAACACCAGCTTCCCTGGAAGAGCTCAGCAGGGACCTCTGCTCAATCACAGCTTTAATCAGCAAAACAAACACCACTGAGCAGACATTTGACTGCAAGGAACAATAACTAATGCAAACACTGCTTGTGCAATGGGGATGGCACAGCCCCTGTCAGGAACACGTTTTGCAGTACTGCAGCCACCACCTCTGAATAAAAGAGAGACAGAGTTCATAGCCTGACAGACACTGGAGAGAAGAACTTCCTAGGAGACTTATAAAGGCATTGCTACCCACAAAGAGGGCTAATAAAGAGTGTAATACATCAGTTATTGCAGGGAAGATGCAGCACATGGCAAAGTCTACAAAAGAAAATATTTGATTGTTTACATAATTTGCTTTATTGACACTGGGTATCTCAAAGCAGAGAACTGCAAACTTCTCTGAAGGAGAGAGTCCAGACCAAAATGTCCTGAGCAATAAACAGGCAATACTGAAAGGGATTTCGGGTGTGATGCCCAGACCACATCCAAATTCTAGACCCTTCAACAAAGCCACCCCCACAGCTCCCTGCAGGCAATCCAGCAAATGAGACTGATACCCTCATCTCCAAGGATGGCTCCAGGGGCACACAGAATTCATGCACTGCACTGTTTGTGTGTTTAGAAAAGGTCTTCTTTGCTTAAGTTTTACAGTAGTTCCCCCAGAAAAAAGGGCTGAAGCCAACTCTTTTCCCCTTTCAGGAGTTTTCTGAAGAATGAGCATCTCAGCTCTCAGAAACGTGCTCTCACAGCATCTTCCTTCCAGAGCAGCACAGCAGTAGCAGCCATTCCTAAAACCTCAGGTGCTCAGGTTGTGATTTTGTTTTCATTTGATCTCAAATAGATGTCAAATGCCATCAAAGAAATCATAAAATTTAAGAGCTTAATATAGAATTTGAACACTTGAAGACAAATCTATGATTGTAATGAGCAGAGCAAGCATCTGTGTTTATTTTAGGCTAATATGGTAGAGAAAAGAGTTTAATTTCATAACCATACTGGGAAGCATGCAGTGGAACTAATGGGCTTTTACAAGGGATTTTACAAGCCCCAAACACAAAACTCTGGGCTTTAAGAGACTTATGCACGGCCTGATCCATTAAATACTGCCCTAAATCACTCTCCACAGACTGCTGGGTAGAGAGAGCAGTCCTGACCAAGCTCTTCAGAGGCAGCAATACAAATGATCAGAACAGGATTCATTAAAATTTCATTAAAACTGATGCACTAATGACAGACTGGTTTAATATGGTGGTGGCAGGTGAGGTGACTGGGGACAGCAGCAGGACAGAGATGTAACCCAGAGGAAACACACATCACCAAGCTACTCTCTGCTCTGTCCTTCTCTTTACCTCCTCTGGAAAATCCAGTGAATCAGGGAAATACCAAACAAGTGAAAAGATCTGCGAGGCAAAAAAAAAAATTGACAGCAGGAGCCAAAACTTACAATGAAAGCTTCATACTCTCAAGCTATCTCAGCAACCCATCTCCAGTAATTACCCAAAGACAAATCACCTCATTTTCAGTACAAGGGAAGGGACAGGACCTGCCAGGAACGAGTCAGCTGGAGACGTAACAAGTGTTCCCTATCAGTCTGGTCCCCAGCAGACACCCACTAACCCAGCCTCACCAGAGGGGTCTGGCCCATCCTGATTTAGTGCCAAGCAATGAAAACCCAGGGGCATTTCCATAGGAGCTCATCTGGAACATCTGAGAGTGTTTCCCCAGCTGGAAAGGCACCAAGGGTGTGAGGGAAGAGGCATCACTGGACGCTGCCTCTGCCATCAGATCAGCTCAGCTGTTCACACCTCAGGTGCTCTATTCCTGCTGTCTGGAAATGAACAGCAGCACCAAGCAAACAGGAGGCTGTGGTAGGTGCTGCAGAATCCACGGCGGATAAAGGACCAAGGGTGTAACTCTGAATGCCTCTGGAACCCGTCCCCTCCGCACCACACCGAGATCAAGGGCCGCAAGAGAAACAAACAACATCCAGGATAAAGTCTGTTTGTGTCCAGCACTTCAAACCATTTGTACACTCAAGCTTGGAGCTGCCACGTGCTCCCTGCTCCCTTTGTGTCTGCCAGCTCAAACATGACCCAAGGGAACGAACCACGATCGCTCCTGGCCTCTGTCAGGGCTGGAGATGCCCCTGCAGTGACACCAGCCAGCTCACCAAGCTTGGCACAGACAGATCCTAGCCAGTACCAAGGAGGCCACTCTGCTTTTTAATAAAGCCTGGAAAAGCACCAGGATGCTGATCACTGCTGCACTTCTCATGGAAGTGTGACCCAGCTGCCCTGAGCTCACACACAAAGGTCTTGGGACGTCATTTGGGATCACCAGGAGGGACAGGAGAACAGCCCTGACAGGCTCTGGCACATAACCATCAACACTCTCTGAAAAATAGCAAGGATGTATATTTAATGATTTAGGAATCTGGCATGTTCAATATTTATCATCCATGTCACCTATTATCAGAGTTAGCTTCTCTACATTTTGGCCCTCTAAGTACTCCAAGAAGGCAGCATTTTTTGGAACACTAAACTAACACGACTTGTCACTGTGTACTTTGGTGACACAGAAGCTGAGGAAAGTGGTAATTGGCAAAGAGTTTTAAGAAACAAAACACCAGAGCATATGATCTCAAATTAAAATGTTACATATTAGCCTTTTGATGTTTATCCCCCTTCTCAGAAAAGAAAAGTCACGTCTGCCCAGAGTTTAAGACTGGGACTTTCAAAGAAAACCAGGGAGCAAATATTACTCTAATTAAATAGGAATTGAACCCTTAACACTCCACTTTGAAAATTCCTGCCTAAAGCTCTGCAGGAAAAGTAACCCTTGTGCTAGTGTTTAAGAGCATATGACCAAGCTAACAGCTATTTTAATTAAAAAGCACAGCCCTGCTGCCTGAAGAGCTTTTCTGCTCAAGACAAACATTTGCTGCTGCAGCTAGCTCCCAGTGCTGGAGTTCTTTGGTGGAGTCAGCTGTTAGCACACTGTGCTTCCCTTAGAGACAAAGGTCGCCTAGATTTTAAAATATACAGCTCACTGGAGCCCTCTTTTCAGGGGAAAACAAAGCCTAAATAAATACAACTGCCATGGGAGTCTCGCCTTCCCAGCCACAGGGCAGAAATGATGAAAGGCAGTGAGCAGGCCAAGCCTGCAACTGAAACACTATAATGTGAGTCTTCCAAAACCCACTTGAGAGGGGCACAGGGTCCCTCAAACCCCAGAGACTCACCCCACAGCTTCTGATGCAGCAAACTGTGCATAAGATTTAACTCCATGGAGGGCACAAATCTTTATCTGTGCTGTGCACTGCTCCTGAAACATGATTTGGGCCAAAACCAGATTCATGGTGAGCCTCTAAAACACTGCAGACTTTGCAGGGGGAGCAGGAGTCTTTCTTAGACATACAAGAAAAACATAATCATTTACAGCATTTAGTATTGGTAATCACTCAGGCACCCAAGACATCTTTCTAGACCCAAAGCTGCACAGGTCAGGTCAACAGAATCAACAGGTGCATTTTAAACCAAGCTTTGTTTCTTTAGATGAATTGTAGCTAGAATGACTGAGCAGCCTTTAAATTCTCTGATGGTTTCCCCACATGTGCAGAGGGACACCCTAATATTCCATATAGCTTTCAGCCCTGGATTGCCATCAATTCCCTGTCAAACTGCTCTGTGAATTTGGATTCCTGATCCCAGAACAAAAATATTAAAAATAAAAAAGGCAAGAAAGGGGGAAAAAAAGGCAGATGGAAAGGATTTTTTACTAGATTAGTGAGTTAAAGTGGCACACTTCAACAAATCCCAGAGTCAGCTCAAGGGAAAGGGAAGAGTGTCTGTGAGCAGGGAGAGAAGTTAATGACATTCCTCCTCAGACTACCGTGAGGCTGAAGACCAGCAGCATCAAACAGTCCTCACCTGGCATTTATCTGATGTTAGCCAGGATTATTGGTGAAGTGACTCAAACCACACTCGAGGCAAATTCTCTGGCCCTTCTATTCCCTTCTGGCACAGGGAATAGATTTCACACTTTCACAAAAGCACCTCCAAGGGAAGGAGGAGCTTCATCACACATCTGGCACCTCTGTGCTTTGAAAGGACCCAGCACACACAGAGGTTCTAACAAAGGCCCCATCCTGGGACAAGATAAAGCCATCTTCAAACAAACCAGCCATCAGTTAACATTCAGCAACAGGAAAGATCTGGGGCAGCTTCACCCAAGCACACCGGAGACTGCCTTGCCAGTTACAAATTTATGAGATTGATAATCACTGTAAACACATGAAATACGAGAACTTTGAAGGTGACAAAACCACTGGTGACAGCAGGAATTTCTCATCATTGTTTTTGAAAGGCAAGATTTTATCTTTCCGGAAAAAAACAGCAAAATGAGAATGAGAAGGCAGGCACTTGAACAGAAAAGGAGCAGTGAGCTCTGTTTGAGGAGCAGGAAATAAGACTGAAGGCAAACAGCATCACAAAAGGTAGGAGCAAGCAGCAAAATAAAAGGAGTATTTTTAAAAAAATGCATAGTTATGTAGCCCAGCCTACCACCTGTCAGGGAATTACAAGAGGCAGATGGTGACCAAAAGGAACTGGGACAGATTCTGTTTCAGTAAAGGTTGCTCCAACATTACTTTACATAAAAATTGTCTTGATCAGATGCAGTACAAGTTCTTGATTTTTCTAGCAAGGAATGGGACTGCTTTCTCTGTGCCATGAAGCACAAACCATAAAAACAAACACTAGAGAGCATCACCCACAGCACAAAGATTAAATAAAGACTAAAACTGCAGAGAAACTCAATCTTACCCAAGAATTGACAAGTACTTGAAAGCAGAGACTGTTATGAAGACAGCACATCTACACTGTCAGGTGTTCTTAGAAAATTTAACATCCCTTCATTTTTGGCTGATGTTTCCTTAGAGATATGGTTATTTGGGCCTTTTTTTTTTTTAGCAGCACACAATATCCTCTAACCTCATGGTCTCATTGGAAGCTTTTGTTTTCCTGAGGTGCTCATTCTCACTGTTTAGCCCTGTTGAGCTATAACATTTATCAGGACAGACTCCAAAAGAGCTGCCTGCTCAGCTCTCCCCTCTTTACTTACCTTAGAGATGATTTAAAATGTTATAAACTCCCTGTGTGTAAAGGATGGACCTGCAGTTATGCATTTCCTTACTGCTGAATAACTGATCTTTTATTGTTTACTCCTGTCAGCACCAACTGCAGTTTACCCTTGAAAAAAAACATCATCTTTCTCTCCAAACTATTGCAGAAGTCCTCTATCCATCCTCCCTGGTCTGTGCCCTGCATCAGTGTCACCTCTGGATGTGCAGTGTTTTCCTCACCTCCTTGGTCTTGAAAATGCAGGAAAGGGATTGGAGTCCATTCAGGGAAAAAAAAAAAAAAGCTTCTTGCACAAAAAATGCTACTGAGATGACAGAGAGGAGTCACAGAAATTCGCACTGTGCATTTCAGACAGAAGAGTTGAGTTCCATAAAGGTTCTAACCTTCATTGTTCAAACAGCCAAGCTGCTGCTTCCTAAATTGTGAGCTCATTTTTATTTCCACACTGAGCTAATCCTAGAAAGACATCAGCCCTGAGAAGGCATCACCTCAAACCACTGCTGCACCATAAAGAAGGAAATTGTCAGAAAGCCCATTCCATTAAACTGTGCTAGAGAGCCACAGGAACCTCATGCTGGGGGAGCTCCTCTCTCTTCCCAGGGTTTCCCTGGAAGGAAGATCCTTCACACACACAAGGTTTTCTGCACGTGCCATCCATCCACACAGGAGAAAGATGGCACAAGAGAGGCCACAACACTGCCTCACCACTTCTGCCATTGCTGCTCAGAGAGGGAACCACCACAACTGCATTGCAAAGAGTTGACAAAATTTGGGGAGAAAATCCACCAAAAAACCAAACAGAATCACAGCCTATTGCTTGTGATGGAGAGACCAAGGTCTCTTACAGGGGAGCTGCAGAAGTCATCCCTAGCTGACAGCAGACATCCACCTAAATCCTGTAAGCCAAGTTAAATTTATGATGCCAGAACAATCCCTTGGAGACTGCATGCTCATGGTCATTACACCCTCTGTGCTTGGGAGTAAGACAGATTAATTTGCTACTGACAGGCGCCAGAAATCACAACAAAGGTTATAATTTCTGTGGGATGGGGCAAGACCATAGGGGTCACTGAGGGTTTGGTGTCTCCACACCCAAGCTCTCGTGTTTTCCTTTATAGGTTTCACTTTCTGCAGGCTTTCAGGACAAGGAGAAGTAGCACAGAAGCAAGGACACTTGCTCATTGAGGGGAGGACACATTTTCTCCTATTTGCACATAGTTTCAAAGAGCTATGCAAGCTGTGGTGCACTTCACTCTTATGTGGTTTTCACTTCATTTATGAATATATAATTCTTTTAAGTTAATGAAGGTTCTTAACTGGCAGCCTCCTTTGTATTTAATGACAAACATTTTACAACCAGAATTAATGTTCTCTGAGGAAAAAGGCATTTTAAAAAACTCATTTTAGGTCTTCTTTTTTTTCCTATGGTTTTCAAATAAGGGCAAAACCATACTCAGCTGAAAAAGTGCGTCAGCTAAGACTAGTATGACTCAAAAAACACAGCCCATAACCAGAGGTGTTTGTTTATTTTTGAGGTATGGAGACATTTTGCAACTAAATATGACACTGAGTTTCCTGTAAGCTGCTTCCTTATATTGTGCATAACACTTTCTTGAAACTCATGCTATTTTCCCCTTCAGACTCTGAGTAAAACCAGGCTCATTTATGAAGCAAAAGGAGCTTTGCTAATTGGAGAACTCTACATAGAAATAAGTCAAGCAAGAAAATAACAGTAGCAAAACCATAATCTTCCCATATATACACTGCTTTAACCTCCTTTTTCCCCTACCTTTGCCCAGATTTGCCCTGTTTCTCAGTCGCATTACTATAACCACCATGATCATTATCCCAACTTAGAAATACCCTACATGTATCAGCAAATGCCCACAGCTGTAACAGCAAAGCCACATTTTGTGCTTTTGGAAAACATTTCTGCATTTACAAAGTGCAAATCCACACAAGAAGTGCAACTCAGGGAGAAATTCTCCCTTGGTGTGGTGGTTCTGATGCCCACAACTTTTCTTTTAAGGGGTGCACTGGCATCTGCCCTGATTGTGGGCATGGGGCCAGGGCCACATCCCTCTTGGTGCCCCAGTGTGGTTATTAATTGTTGTGAGGGTCCCCAGGATGAGGTGAGAGATGAGAATTGACTCCAAGTTCTCAGAAGGCTGATATTATATTGCATTATATTTTATGTACTATATATAATAATATACTACATAAAATATAATACAATATAATATCAGCCTTCTATATATATACTAGAGTATATATATATACTACATATATACTAGAGTATGTCTATAAAATATATGAAATATAATACATATAATGTAATATA
>WBNQ01057765.1:0-18256 GCA_013401375.1 Spizella passerina | reverse complement strand
GTCACACAGGTTTGAATGGTGTAATAACAAAATGATCACAGGGTGAAAATGTAGATTTTAGCATTTTTGCTATGGGGGTTATGGGGACAAGATGGAGGAATCTGGGCGTGTCCAGCCCTTCCTTCTTCTTCTTCTTGCTCTCCATTTTCTGCAGTGATGTTGGCACTTTGGGATTGGTTTAGAGTAGAAATGCACTGCCTAACATAGGTGATGGGTATTGGGAATTAAGTGTAAATATGTTATAGGTAGTTTGTAGTATAAAAGGATAACACCACCTCAGGGGCAGTCAGAGTGCCTGTGGCACTTCAGTAAGAAAATTTTATAGACAAGATTTAATAAACAAACTAAAGACCGAAAACTGAAGAGCTCTGACTCGTTCTTCGGATGCGCGGGCTGAAACAGAGACTTTTCCAATATCTCAAGGCAGCAATGAACAGCCAGGCTCAGACACCCACCTGGCAGGCAGTTGCACTCGAAGGTGAAGTCGCTGGTCTGGTGGCAGGTGCCCCCGTTGAGGCAGGGTGAGGGTGAGCAGGGCACGTAGAGGCTCTCACAGCGGGGCCCGGTGTAGCCCGGGCGGCACTGGCAGCGGTGCGAGCCGGGCAGGTTGACGCAGGTGCCCCCGTGCTGGCACAGCCCCGGCGTGGTGGCACACTCATTCACATCCGTCTCGCACCTCTGGCCCGTGTAACCCGCCGGGCACGTGCAGGAGAACTTATTTCCAGACACGGTGCATGTACTCCCATTGGCACAAGGTTGGGATGTGCAGGCATCGATCCACTGGCATTCCTTTCCTTTAGGAAATCAAGGCAGATTAACAAAAAGTTATTCCTGTAGAAAATAGAATCTCTTTTACACTGCCTCAAAATTTTTACTGAATTAGATCCTTACATTACCACAGGAAAACTGATGTCTGCATTTTACTGTATTATATCTGAAATGGAAATGATTTTGTAGTTACAGTATGAAGGCATTTACTGGGTTGCAGCAAGATACAGAGTGTTGTGATATATAAAAACAACCTGAAGTCATACTACACACACTGACAGTCACTCTTCTTCACTACCTCCCCCTCAGGAGTGAAAGGAATAAATTTCCATGCTTCCCCTCAGGCATCAAAATATTGTTTTCCCATAGACAGATTTTGCTGGCCAAATTTGCCCCTTTTTTTTCAACTAGACTCTGAATTCAAAGTGTAACCAGCCACTCCAGAGTAGTTTCTGCATTCAGTTTTCCCATGTGGACAACCCCATAAGATCCAAATATTTTTCTGCTTACGTGTAAAGGGTAGGGAGTCTGATTCCCTATTCCCCTTTGCTTTTTTTGGTCATGAAGTCATTTCGACTTCCTCTCATTTCCTGTGCCGGAGCTAGAAAACTTGAGAGCACATCACAACTGCCCCAGAACATTCCAGGGCCAAGCTTTTCCCAAAGGAGGGGGTCACAGATGCAGATGCCCACCTGTGAAGCCTGGCAGACAGACGCACTCGTACGTGTCCGGGCCGAGGGGGTGACACGTGCCCGCGTTCAGGCAGGGCTGGGACACGTAGCAGAGGTGGGACTCGGAGTACTGACACTCCTCCCCCGTGAATCCTGGAGCACACCTGCAGGTTGGTTTGCCTATCAGGGATGCAACTTCACAGGTTCCTCCGTTCTTGCAGGTGTTGCTCTCACAGGGGTTTCTGTACTGGCAGTAGTCTCCAAGGAATCCTTCTCGACACCTGCAAAGAGAGGAGAAATAAGTGAAGCAGTCCCGCCCGAAGCTCTGCTGCTCTGGGAAGATTCCAGGAATGAAGCCCCACGGCCACCAAAAGTCCTGAAGTTTGCAATAATCGACAATAAACCTAAAGGCTGATGTCACAGATGTAACAGGGACTTCCTGTGGGACTGTCTCAAATGAGAGCAAACTTCATGCAAATGGTGAAATCGCTCATTGCAAAATAAATATCACATTCAATCAGGGCCGTATCAAATGCAGAACCTCCTTTTTGCACTTCCCTTCAAAGCTTCAGTAAAAGCCTAAGTGGTAAATAACTGCTGAGTAACAATTCCTTGCACCTACTCCCGTTCTAACAAGTTTCCTACAAGAAAACCAAGCAGTTTAATAAGGCACTAACAGCAGGTATTATCCATCTTCCCAGAATATTTATAAACATTGCAGAAATGCAGCGTCTGGGGACCTGGGGGCTCTGCAGCAGCTCTTTCTGCACAGGGCTCCCGTGAGACAGGAATACTCTGTTATCCTCACGCTGATAAGTGCATCTGGGACTGGGACTGCCTGCAGCCCGCACTCAAATAGCAACACAAGCGCTGCAGTCAGGTCTCCCACGCCCCTGGCCAGCACCCTGACGACAAGGTCATTGTTCCTCTGTCTCCCACAGAAAAACGAGCACACACACACTATCTGCAGCCAGGGCAGTACTTTATACAAAGATCTCCAACTGCAGAATAATTGCAGTTACTTCTCTCTAACCTAAACTTATGTCAATACAGTCTGACTACGCTTGTCAGCTGTAATCCGTCTTTTAGCTGGCCTTTGTGCTACAGATTTACCATTTCACTTCCAGAGACAGAGGATCCAGGCAAGCAAGCCTGCAAAGCCCACCTCTGTGCCCCCCACCCAGGTCCACTGGCTTCTCTCAGGTAGCAAAAAGCTGCAAGGGTAAAAATACTGGATAAAAATAACACCCAGCACTGGCCCCTTGCAGCTCTTTCTGTAGTGCACAGCTGCCTGCTGTAACTGTGAGTAACCCAAGAGACAGCCCAAGAGAACACCTATTTCATTGTAAAAAAAAAAAAAAAAAAAACAAAAAACAGAGATGAACATTAGATATGCTTTGTTCCAGATCAGGAAAGGGGTAATTATTAAATCAGTGAGTTACTCATATCTGAAGGGAGGAGACTCCAACTGCTAGAAACACACAAAGTCTCTAGTCCTCAAGCAGGAATGGAACAGTAAAGGGGCTGCTTTTTTCCTTACAAACTTAAAAGTGTATGGTAGATTGGAGGAAGAAAAAAGCAAAACCACATCAACAACAACAACCCCCACCATCCAAAAAAAAAACAAAAAAAAAAAAACCAACCAAAAAACATCACAACAAAACTCCACAACTAACCAGACAGGCTCTAAAAATTAATGGAAAAAACAAAGAATGGACATGAAGTTGTGTTTAACAGAATCCTACAAGAATCTGCCTTTGTTCCTACGCTATTCAACACATCTATTGATTATTAACAATGGAAAACATCAAAGCTGGTCAAATGTGTAGGTAGGAGAGAAGACAAGTGGTTGATAGAGAGCAGCAACATGCTTAAGAAGGCAGTTAGCAACCAAAATGCACTTTAGCACTTCAAAGTTACACATCTAGAAACAAAACACATAGGGCATCCTCCCCAAACCAGAAAACTGAGCTGGGAACAACATACTTGCACTGGGGATTCCTAACAGCCAGATAAATGTGAATTCCTAGCGTGACAGTTTGGCCAGGGATACTTTACATGTACAAATGGCAAATATCAAGAAGGAATAAATGAGATTATGCTACACCTGATAAATGCTTGGCACAGCCTCTATATCAGTTCTGGTGTTTGCTCTTTAAGAGGGAAGAGCTCAAATGAATTCAAAGAAGCCAGCAGTAATGATTAATAGAAAACTCTGGCCACAATGAAAAGCTCAGGTGCCTCAGTCTATTTAGCAAAGGGAAAAGGGAACAAGACAGCTAATCAAAACTCCAAGTGTCAACTATGAAACACAGATTTAACAATAATTCCCCATCTACAAGACCCAGGATAACAGAACTGAGAATTTAAAACTTTAAGCTAGATGAATTCACTTTAGAAATAGGGCAGTATCTTTATTTTCAGACAGATTTGTACACAGTCTCTCAGCAGCGGAGAGAAACAACTGGAAGAACGCATTTAAGGTTGTAGTGGAATTTCTCCATCACTCATGCTTGTTTAAAAGAAGCCCAGGATTGGCTGTTTCAGGGAGAGTATGCACGCTAGTTCAAACAAAGCTGTTCACAGAGGTTATTATCCAAGTTATGCAAGGGGCCATTACTAGATGACCACAACTGTTTTTTCTCATGTTAAAATTTATTAACTAGCTTTAGCCATCCGTCTAAAGCAGGAAAGTCATACGTGCACAATTGTAATTTACCACTGCCCACACCCAAATTAGGCTCCTTTCACCGTACCTTAATACTTTCAACTCCGTGCCCAAGAGTAGACATGAAAGGAGAGACTTTGCAGGGCACGGCAGGATTAATAAAGTCACAGAAAGCAAGTCCTGAGACAGCAGCAATGCAGAACCTCCTCTGCCTCCTGTGCCCTGCTCAGTGCAGCAGCCCAAGGCTGTGGGCCAGCGTGAGCCACACCACATCACACGAGAGGCAGTCCTGGGCTATTCTGGGCCTAACCACACTGCTATGGGCTTCCTTTAACATCCAAATCTCTCCTTGCTTTGCCAAACGCCAGCAGGGCTCTGCAGGATCCCCCGAGCCCTGGCAGGCAGCAGAGACAGCTGTGCCAGGTCTGGGGCTCAGCTCAGCTCCCACGGCTGCTCACAGAGCTCTGCTCCTGCTCGGAGCCTGCCTGGGCACCCACAGCTGGGCCAGGCCTCTGCACACCCTGTGCAGCCCATGGCCGGGTCAAGACAGGCTGAACCGCAGCCCCAGAGCCTCACAAGTCGTGATTACAGGGATTTCTCTCAGTTTCATCACTGCACCAAGCTCGTCAGACAGCACGGCGCACGCACTTGTAGCTCTCTTTACCGTGAAGGAAAGAGCAACAAACCAGAGTTTCACAAAACCCCACCTAGGCCATCCCATCAGAGCCCCTCCAACTCCACCAGCAAGTACAAAATAAAGCAAAACACAAGCCAGCAAGTACAAAATAAACCAAAACACACCTAGAATTTAAGTGCTAAATTGCTTTTTCATTCAGAAAGTCTAGAGGAATCTCTTGTGTTTTGTCCACAAGTAAATAAACCCCCAAAACATGTCTTCCCTCCAACCCCTAACACTCAGGGACACTGGAAGGTGTATTTGGCTGTTCCTCCTAGACAAGAGGGAGAAGGGAGCCTAAACACTGATTAAGAGCATTGCTGGTATGAATTAAAAGGAAAGCTGAGATATGTGCTCTGAGACAACCATCACCCACAAACAAACAGCATTTTGTACACAAATGTTCTGGTACAAAGTTGAGTGCTCCAAGACCAGGCTTGTTCTGGTATCTTCTGAGGCTAATCAGAAAAACATGGGGGAGTGCTCCTGACAGGGAACAGCAAAACTTCTTTTAAATTCAGCTCTTTTCATCTGGAAGGAGGAACATGCCTGCCCATGGGAAGATGGTAGGCCAGGTATCCCTGGCCCTTGTACCAACCATTTTGTTCTCCTCCTGGAGAAGTGCCTGGTCACAGAGTGATGCAACTTTGCCCTCCAGCAATTCAGTGCAATCCTTTCTGAATGTTAAAGAACAAAAAACCTACAGTCCAGACTTTCAACCATGTCTCCTGTCAAAAACATTTCTAGGCACAAACAGTAGTAATTTAGCTCTAAATGCTGGTGTAGACAAAACTGCAAATATTTGCTCCGGATTCATGTTGGGCACCACATCATTCCTCTAAGAACAGAGGCAAACACTGAAAACATGCAGTCTAAGTCCAGACTTTTTTATAGGATATGATTAAACCCAACAGCAGCTCCAGCTTCCCACCACCCCTGCTCTGCTCTTATCCCAACCTACCCTTTCAAGTTCTCTTTAGAGAGGAAAAAAAACCCCACTTGTCTACAGAGCAGCTTAAAATTGTAGCAGCTTGTGTCAGCTCCAAATGACATGATCAGAACAGGAAACCAAATCTTTTCCAAATAAAAGCCACTGTTTCTCCTCAGTTTTCCATTTAACACTCAGAAAAAGAAACAGGAAGATGAAGTTTGTTCTGGCACTTTCTGGAAGCACATGAGGTCTCTCTGCCTACTTCAACAGGGATTTAATCTTTTAAGAAGAAATTTCGCATACAACTTAATTCAAATCATGATTTCTGAAAGCTAGAGAGAGGCTGAAATGGGAAAATGTCCTGTGGGCTGCATCAGCTATGCAGCTGCTTCTAATTAAAGCTTCTCCTTTACTCTCTCTGGGCTACTTTCCAGCACAAATACTTTAGAGCTCAGCCTTTTTTTTTTTCCTCCCCTCCTCCTTTTCAGCTCCAGCCTGCATTTGCCTTAGCTCAGGCTCTCATGGAGCTAAACAAGAGACATAGAAACAAAACAAAGGTATTTATCCAAATCTGAAGTATCCACAAACCCAGAGATCTGCATTCGCTCCACCAACCTAACGCTGCAAATCAAAGTAGAAGACTCACAAAAGCTGTGCTTTTGGATCTTCTGCCCCAGAACCACACCAAAATTACCTTCCAAAACTTAGCTCTCTCCTGCTTTCAATAGACTTGTGGAAAATATGTCTGGTCTGTTGGAAAAACTTCCTCATCTGCTGTACTGTGTCTGCCTGGGCACATTCATGAGACAGCCTCTTCAAATGCACCTTATAGACAATTCTAACCAGACTTCCAGATGTTTGGTTTTCATGGGAGTTTTCTACTCAGGCCCATGATATCATCTGGAGATGCACAGAAGAAAGCAGATGGTTTTAATTTAACAGGCAAAGGGAAGCATTTCCTCATAGTCCTGCCTCTGCCCCTCCATTTGATTGGAAGATGCTTCATCGAAGAGGCTGAAAAATTCCCTCTGATGGCTGAGGCGAGAAGGGTCCCAGCTATTCTGCTACAGACCTTAACCAGACTTCCCTGTGGCTCCCGGGCTCTGACTCCCACACCTACACCTCCCCTCAGGAGGCAGAACAGGATTCTCTGGTTCGCTTTACGAACGCTCCTTCCCATGTCTCAAGGCGCCCGTTTGTGCGTCATGCCCTGAGTGCGAGCGCTAGGATGGGACGGCCTCCCTGCCCTGCCTTTACAGCAGCACTCAGCCATTGTTCCCACCCAGAAAGTGCCTCTGCACAGAGCCACTCCACAGTGCAGCAGCAGCAGCCACACTCTGAGCACATTCAGCTTTTTTGGCCCATCAGAGCTCTGAAGAGCTTTTGGTGCGCACAGGTAACTCACAATAAAAAACCGTGACTGAAAATCACCACTCTGTTCCCAGAATCTTAGCTAGCTATGCTGTTCTCTCCCCTTTTTCCTCTGCCCTGGTCTCAAGGGTCTCCTTTAACTTCTGAAAGGAGACAGAAGGAAACAGAAAAGGGCAGACCATTCTCAGAAAGGGACAACTTCTCAACTTCTGCATTTAGCCTCTTCTGGAAAACTCTCAGACCTCATCCTGCTACAAGGTCTCCTATGGGTATTCCCCATTCACTAGCCTAGGAGTGATTAGTCTCTCGAGACAGATCCCAAGCAGTTATCAGATGAAGCCTCAAAAGCAGTTCTGTCTTCTTGGATCTTGCCCTCAGCCCCAGAAGTCCTCTTAAATCCAAGTTAAAATTCATTTATGCAGGTCCATCTTGAAGGAAAGGTAGGCCAAAAACCTTGCAAGGGAGTTGAAGTTACTGTCAGCTGGAATTAAGACAGGAGCCCCTTACTGCCATGCCACTGCTGCTTTGAGTTTAGCATTTTTTGGAGGTCCTCCTGCTGCCAGTCTACACATAAACTGCATCATGCTATGGAAAAGGTGCACAAACTTCTGCACACGGTGGGAGAAACGCTGCTCACTGAAGAGACAGGGGCACACAAAGCTGTGCAAAGCCTGGCAGCTTGGGGCAGGAAGGGATGTGCTGCAGGAGACTGTTCTTTTGGCACTCCATGTGCCCATTTGACTGAGCACAGCTCTGAGGTGTTTAACACCATCAGGAGTAACAGAAACCCTCAGTGTCACAATCAGCACTGAGCAATGAGGAACTGTTACCCTGCTTCTCCTTGGATATGAGAGGACACAAGAAGGTTCCTTCATGTTTGACACTGCAGTGGGTAAAAGGCTGCCTAGAGATGCTTTGGGGGGAAAAAACCTCCCCCATCACAGTGCAAAGCAAAGCCGAACTCCAAACTGAACCTGCCTTTTGTCAAAGCAGGACCAAGAAAGCTTGGAAGGTCCCATTCAGTGCTGCTGCAGATACAGATATTCTGTGGAATAAAGCCTGCATCCTCACCATGAGAGTCACTGAATGAGCGCAGAAAAGAGCTCCCACACACAAAAAAAACCTCTGTCTTTGGAAGATGCAAACACAGGAATGTGTAATTTTCTAAATATAAAACCAAGGTCAGAGGAGGGCAGTAACTTTGTGAGCAGTGCCACAGAAGGACAGCCTGGGCCAGCAGCGTCACCAGGGGAACAGAGCTGCTTAAAGGGCGCTCACAGCAGCAATCTGATAAAGCTCAACCCCAGCTTCCTCACAGGGGTCACACTCACTGTTCCCATAACAGATGCCAGACACACCACCATGAAGGTTTCTCAGCAGAAAACCAGCTTTCCTTTTTAATGGAGGAGATGCTACAGGATGTTCAAAGGAAGCTGCTTCAGCAACACGCTGCCATCCACTGCTGGGCCAAATACCCAGACTAGGTGTTTTGTTATCAGTGCTTACTCATATCTTATCACATTTGGTTATTATTGCTGAGGCAGGTTCTCCCTCAGCAGTTCACCTAGGAGACAGCCAGACTGACGGGATGGCCTGAGCACACATTACAACAAAGAGCTCAGCCAAGAGGAGACACAGAAAGAGGAAGAGAGCCAGCTATAATAACTTATTGCCCAGCAAGGAAAGTACTGCAGATAACTTCAAGAAAGTGGAAGGGGTGGAGATGCTGCTAATCATTGAGAGATCCTGCAGACCTAGAAGCCAAGCCACTTGCTTTAGTAATAAATTCAGTTTCCTGAGCAAAACATTTCTACTCTCACAACCATCAAAAATTCAGAAAGTCATTTAGGTTACTAAACCAGAGAGAAAGTTCCCCTATTCAGAGTTCCTCATAGTGCAGGAAAGAAAAAAAAAGTCAAAACCAAAACAGGATGCTAAGAATCAGCTTGCTGAAGGTAGAGACTCCACAATTGAGGTGGGTTTTGCTACTTTGTTCCTTCCTTTCTGCAAAAAAGTGTTCTTGAGCCAGAACTAAAAGGCACTTAGTAATCTCTGTATACAGCTCTTTGTTAGCCTTTCCAGTTAACACAGCACCTGCAAAGGAGCTGAGCTGTTTCTTGAAGGAGGGGTAGGTTTAAATCAGCAAAAACACTTTGCACAACAAGGAGGAAGGCATGATTATTATTGTAAATGTGTGCTAAAAAAAAATGTAACACTGGTCAAAGCTGCCATTGTAATGAGGGAAATGCGTCAAGATCTGGACTGCACCACAAACAGCGCAGAGTTAATCAGATGAACCAACAGAGGCTGTAAAAAACAATTGCTAAGACATGGTTAAGAGGAGCATGCAGGTTGGAGAAAATGTCCTGAGGAAGGTAAAAGCAGCACCAACATCAACAGCAGTCTTGTTTATTACCTTTATTGTGACCTACATACTTTGGCTCCAGACTAATATGCTTAGGTACACACCAGAAAGACCTACAGAAGACACCTATTTCTTGTTTCAGTCTCAAAATAGAAGTGAAAAGCAGGAAAAGTTCCTGCTCTCTTTTAAGCTGACATCAGTATAAAAGCCTGGAAAGGAAAAAAATAGGAACCAGCAAAAGTTCAAAATTTTAGAAGAAAGTTACAGGGAATAACAAGTTATTTAATAACAATTTAACTTGTTATTAATAAGAAGTTTTCTGTGGCCTTTCTGCACATTAGGTATTGATCTGAACCTGAGGAGAGCCTCCAAGGGGATTATGATTTCCCCTTTGTGTGCCACAGGTGCAATTTCAGTACATCAAGCTCTGTGTACCACATTAATGGAGAATTAAAGGTTGTGGTTAGGGGAGATATAAGTGTAAACAAGTGTGAGGAGCACAGCTCTGTGTTAGCCAAGCCAAATCAACAGGAGAAAATTCACTAATATTTAAAGAATGCTGGCACTAAGATAATGCCTTAGCATGCTAGAAAATGACACAACTTGAACTGATGAAGTAAACAACCTCTAGAAAATAATCTGCTTACTGCAGACGTAGTAAGTTAACCCAACCAAACAAAGAGGATTCTTTTTTTTTTTTGCAAAATAGCACTTCATTAAAAAAAAAAAAATCTCAGTACTGCAGTTTGAAAGGTGAACTGCATTTAAATAGATGTGATGTTCTCCAGATAACACAGACCCTGCCAAAGCTCCTGCTGATGAGCTTCCCATGCAGCAACAAAGTGAAGCTGGGTGTCAGCACTTACCAAAATCAATTTACAAGATGCAAACAAATGTGGATATTTGGTTGGGGGGTGGTTGTTAGTGTGTTTTAGCAACTCACATGTATTACTTGCTCTCAAGCAGTAGAAGGGAATTGGCACACTTCAGAGTGCAGAATAGTTCTGAAAAACCTCAAAAACATTTAAATTGAGGCCGGAGCTCTATAAAGTAAGGTGAGCTATTAAGATGGAGAGCAAGTTTCAACTTAGCTTGTGGGTCTGGAAACAAGGTACAGAGTTTACCTCTACGATGGGTTTGGCCTCAGTTCCCAACCTGGTGCAAAGAAATCCAACTGACAAAATCCAAACCCAAATACTGAACAAGAATCCCAGATCTCCTACATTACAAAAAGCTAGCACACAAGAACTAATCCATTATAAAGAATCACCAACTGTGCTAAAACTGTTATGCTGAAAGAACCCTTTAAGAAAATCTCAAAAAATCACTTTTCCTTTCTGGCTAAGGCCCCGAAGGAAAGAAAATGGGTAATTAAATTGATTAGAAATGAAACCAACTTACTTGCAATATCCTGTACCATTTTGATATGGAATGCACTTTCCCTCATTAACACATGGCTTGGAATCATCCATACACTGCAGAGCTGAAAGAAAAGAAAAGAAAACAACCATCAAACCCATAGCTACAATACATGTCAGGTCAAAGCTTCATTAGCGTATTCAGGGGAGTGAAAACTTTATAGGACTGGAACAAAAACAAAGACACTATCACGTAGCTGAATTTCATCTCTGGCAGCATCAAAAGAGCCAGACTGAAAGAGGAATCAAATACAGATTTGTTCATCAGGCAACCAAATCTTTCCAGAATTTCTTGAAGGTGGGTTTTCAAAGCAAAGTGAGCAGTAATTTCAGCAAGCTCCAAAGACATTCGTGTTGGCATCTGCATACTTTGGGTTAAGTGTCCTCAGTTACCACTTTCTGATCAAAATTCTGGACTGAAATTCTCTGACATACAAAGCAGCTACTCCTAAGCCCTCTTCTGGAACACTTTGTCTCAAATCCTTTCCTTCTTTTTTACTGTCTCTAGGGGTACCTGGCACTGAAATAGGGGCATCTGACCCTCATGAGCTGACCTGCTGATTGTCACCAGCAACCCAGAATTTGCTGCAACAGGTGCTGCTGTGGCCCTCTGACTTCAGGCAGGATCGTGTTGGCAAATAAATGGAAAACACCAGAGCAGTTGACAACTTTCAGCAGAGAATCTGGTATTTCTAAGGAGGTCCTCTGTAACTCACACTTGACGTTTTTGCTTCTGTGTTTTTAAAAAGGCATTAAATATGACACAGCTCAGGGCCAGCCAGTTTGTACCCAAGCCTACAGGAAGCTCTAGTGAAGTCTGTCCTGATGGAACCTCCAGCTCTGGCAAGAGCTCTTCCCTTCACAGGCACCTGAAGCAGCACTCCAAAGTGACCAGAAGGGTGGGAACTCTTTTGGAACCACAAAAATTGAGCCATTCCATCTAGACCACAGCCTGCCATTTGAATTGCACCAAACTACCAGATAAAGCTCTGGGAGCCACATCAGCTGGGTCCTGTCCTGAGCTTATCCACAGACCAAAAATCACAAGCTCTTCCCAGCCTCCAGCTTTGTCTCCTGGCCCCAATCTCACACCCTTCCATGCCTTTCCACAACCTTATTGCATTTGGGAAAGCACTTAGCCAACCTTAATTAAAGGCATCTAAAGACATCAACAACATCCAGCCACCCAAACTGCCCACTTGTCAGCCAGCTGTTGGAGGGCTGCCTGCCTCCCCCCTTTTTTTTTAATAAAGATGGTTTTCCTTTCCTCAAGTGGTACTAAATTTTCAATAGAAACTCAGCAAGGGGCATGAGGGAGAACTGATGCAAACCACCCCTGAGGTTGATGTGCTGGTGACCAAGGAATGGGGCTGGGAAGAGTTAACACAGCAGCCCCACGAAGCTCTCGCTGCAACCCAAGCAAATTCAGTCCAGCAACTGGACAGCTTGGAACAGACTCTGCTTTCTGCAGCCCAGGGCTTGAAGTGTTATTTCTCAATAACCCTGAGCACATAACCAGGTCACACGCACTACGAGGCACTACAGGAACGTTTCACTTGCAACCCCTACAGAGAATACAGTCAAATTCAACCCAGATCCCTGGGAAGAGTATCAGCGTTTCCCACAACACAAGCACGCTTGCTGCTGTTAACTCGGTTTCTGAAAAAGGGGCACTTGGATGGCGCTGCTTCTGCAGAGCTCTCAGGAAATGAACAAAATTCCACTCTGAGCCCCTTTGAGATAACCCCCAGGTCAGGGTTACCAAGCGACAGAAACATTGCCAGGGATTGTGCATTCCCCACAGCAGGCAGGGCTCGCTTGCACCTGTCTGACCATTTCTGTCCCATTTAACCGCAACCTCCACACGGCTCTGACTCCAAACCTCATCTGCTGCTGTCTACCACGGCAGCAGCTTGTGTTCACAGCAAAGATTAGCTCTAGTTAGCAGGGCTGGGTTACACCGTGTCCAAGAGAAACTGCTCTGTGGCTAAGGGAAAGTGCTGGGACTCAGGGACTCCCACCACACACCCAGGGCTCTCCAGCGTGGGTTAAAGCGAGCTGTGCCACATTGCAGAGAGCCAGGAGGGGAACCAGCCTTGGGATTCCCATCCCAGCACCTTGAATTCCCATTCTTCTCACACCAATCGAGCCAGTGAAGCAAATACTCAGAGGATTATTTCTTTTGTGCTCGCGCTTTCAAACACAATTTTGTAATCTCGTCGAGTACCCGCGTCCCCAGTGAGAACTGAGCGGCCAGTTGATTTTGTAACCCACATGGTAAAAGCTTAACCAGCGCTTGGCCAAAAACACCTCCCGGCACAGGCACACAGAGGGGAACAAGGGCCTGGAGGGGTCACAGGAAGGAGGATCCCAACCAAGGATTCCAACTTGGTTTGCTAGAGGCAAATACAGACACAGCAGAGAGGCTTTAGCAAAGTAATGATTAATTTTCCTGGGGTTTTTGACAAATTATTCCCACCCTGAACTGCTGTTTAGCAGGTCATAAAACTACTGCCAGCCTTTAGAGTTCTTTCACAGAGATAATGGGATATATTTTCTCTGTAGTAATTCAGAAGTGAAAGAAGCTAAGAAAACAAACACAAAAATACTTCGTAGTTTTTCAGCTTTAGACTGAATAGACGGGCTTTGAAATGCAACTACAGCTGAAATGAATGTAAATGTAGCCATATTCTATATTAAAATAAGTAAAGAGTCATGTGACTTCTCTTGGAAAAAAAAGAAATCACAAGGGAAATAGAAGACTACAGTTCTCACAGTAAAATTAGCATTTCTGTGCACAAAGCACTGTCTTCCTGTATTTCACTATATCTTTCATAAAAATTTCACAACGCATGCAAAACCAAGGCATTTCAACACAAATCACTTCAAAAGCTACTTCTCTGCTACTCTACCATGTTGAGATCAAGAGTGGAAAGTGCCAGAAACTACCTTCTACCTCAGCCAGCACAAAAAGTTTGTTTGGCTGCATGCATTTGTGTGAGCTGGGAATGCTTTGGTGTGTACAGCATGAGGGTAGGCAGAAAAGATAAAGCCACTTTTCTAGAAGCCATATATAGACAGAATCAGCACATTGTCAAGGCTCTGACAGCTGCTTTTGACAGTTTTCTTCTGTGTTGAACACAAACAGAAATGCTGAATTGTTGGTGGTAGGTTAGCCTCGTGAATTTTAGGCACATCGCAGGGATATCGGGAAGACACCCCCTGGTTTTGAAAAGACTGGAGCACCCAATTTCCAGCAGTGACTGCAGCCACGGCTGAAGGATTCTCAGCAAAGGGCTCCTGGGTGCAGGCAAGATGAACAGACCCAGCCTGGAGTCCGTACCAACCCTTGCCTGCACTGAGATGCAAACCCTAGCCTGGCATTTCACATCCCACCAAGCCCATTTTCCAAAACCAGACAACCACTGCTGTAAAATGAGCACAATACACACTATAGGGAACGCTGGAATTTTCAACATCCAAATCTGAAGCTCACAACTGGGGCACAATTATGACTAGGTTTAATTTTTCTTTTTTGGCTAAAGAGACAGTTAAAATCTAGTGGGGGAAAGAAAAGTTTTGTTTCTGCCTCAGTGTTCTTTACGACGCCAAGATTTTCTGGATGTTGTGATTTGGTTTCCACACGTCATCTGCCGACTATAAATTCAAATATTTTCTGGGCTATAAATTTAAAAGAAATAGTGCAGGATTAAGATCAGAAGCTGTGTCAGAGTTCAGCTTTTGAGAGAACTTTGCTATAGGGAACTCGAGCCATAACCAGAGCAAGTCTGAAAGGGCTTTGTTCTAACTACCCAAAGGAAAGTAATGCCAATAAACTCCTTGCCCACAAGTTCAGAGAAAGTCAAACAGAAATAGATTTGAAAAATACCAAAACAATTAATGCTGTGAGAAAGACATAATAAAGCTGATTTCCTGTAGCTCTGTGGTTGATTATCCTGCATTTCAGGAGGTGCAGGCTCTGGCCAGAGGTTTTATTTTAAGTAAGGGGAGAGCGATGTCCTGGCAGAGCACACAGCTGAGCTGCTGGTACAGCTTTCTCCAGGGAGGACACTGCATGTGCCTCTCTCCTCCTTCTGCCCAGAAATGCTTCATTATGTTCATAGAAACTCAGAATCAGAACGCAGACCTTTGTCCTACATGGTTAAAGCTTGCCCATAGGCTCAAAAGCTTTCTTGTGGGAGTGGGTGGAAAGCAACCTACTTGGACGTAGGAAAAAAGTCAAGCTAAAAACACAGAAAGTAAAGGACAAAATAGGTTCCTATAACCTTTATGCAGGCAGTGAATTTTCTGTCTCGACTGAGATTCATGAGAATCAGGCTGTCAGTTCAACTGTGCTACCCATTATGTGTGAAGGGAGAGGAGGAAAAAGGATTTGGAGCCCTCGAACAACGGCAACACAAGACGAGGCATGGAAAATCCCAGCTCAGGGCTGCTCACAGAGGTGGATCAGCTCTGAGGAGCACGACCATCAGCGTGGCCAGCAACACCAGTTACACAACAAATCGAGGGGGTCTCAAATTCCAGGGGAGGGAAAGACAGCTGCTGGTTCCCTTCAGGAAAAACAGAGCGTGAAGAACGCAGTTAGTGCTGAAACACGAGGTACATTCTGCAGGAAGGTCCTCCCCGTGCAGAAAGGGACAAAAATTCCACAGCAGCACAGCACACAACTGCTGGAAGGGCTGCTAAGGAGTAAGCAGCACCGTGCATATGGGGAGAATACCAAAAGATAACCAAATTTTGGAGGAAAACCACAAAGGACTAATTACGCTGCTCACTAACCTCAAGAGATTACAGCTCCAGTGAGATTGTATAGCAGGGAAGAAACCACTAGTAAATACCAGCTAGCTGAAAATAGGAAAATAGCTTCTTCTTTTTTTTTTTTTTTTTCTTTTTTTCCTATGGCAGGCACATGCAGGGGGAAGGAAGCAAACTGGTAAAAATCTTCTCTGTGAAAAAGCAGCAAAGCCTCATACCCAGCTCAGATTTAGAAACCATTAACATTTGGGGAATTTAAACAAGCTGACCAGTTAGCACTTCACACACTGAGGGTAGTAGTTAAAGACAAAGCTTGTCTACAGGGCATGGAAACAGTCTGTAAAGTGAATTGCTTTAATCAGATTAAGACATCTCCACTGTTTTTTTCACACAAAAGCCTGAAATCAATTGGATAATGCAAGACTCATCAACTGAGAAGCAAAGCAGAGCTCAGAGAAGTGTGAAGGCACTCAACCAACACTCGACACCTTTTGGGAGAGAAAACTTTAATATCTAAACTGGTTTCCTTCACTAACGCTCTAGACAAGTGCAAAAATTTTGAAAAGAAAATATTTAAGTCGATTTCAGAAGAACAAGCCTGTAAACATGAAGAAATTAATTGGTATTGGTTTGGTTGTTTTTTTTTTAATTTGAGGATGCCAACAGCCAATCTGACTACACAAAGCTCTTGGACATGCAGAACCTCATGCCCTGCCATCATCTGGTTCAAACCTCGATTCCAAACACCTAGGACCAGCAAAAACTACTAATTAACCTCCTAAGAAGAGAGCTGGGAACCATCCTGTAGATTCACAGGTATGGTTGAAGTCTTTCATCGTTGGGGTCTCAGGCCCAGGAAGCTGCAGGAACACTGATATGTATATCAGATGCAGCTACAGTTCATGTGACACTGCTGCTGCTGCTGAAAAACTAGAGATAAAAACTCCCATTGTAATAGATTCCGAATTTAGGATGGACTTGTAACACAGTTTGAAAGACTGTCAGTCACCGCACTCTCCATCTCCCCTACTGTTCTCTGCCTTCCCCCATCTGCAGTTTTCCAAACAAAGCCAAAATGCCTAAAATCCAGAAGTGCAACATAAAGCACTTAGTTAGGAGGGGAAAAAAAAAGTTTTCAACAAAAAAATGTAGGGAAGGCAATTAAAGAGCTGAAGAGGTATTGGTGTTTCCATGGCAATCTGGCAGGCGGGAGCCATGCTCGCCTCTTCTCCCAAGTGTTCCGTCATTCTGCAGCACTAAATCTTTATTAAAGTGAACGCTGAGCATGTGTGCCTGTGCAGAAATGTGAAATCTTTATCATTAAAGTGAACACTGAGCATGTGTGCCCGTGCAAAAATGTTAAAGTTTTTCATTAAAGTGAACAGTGAGCAAGGTCCCCATGCAGAAATGTGAAATCGTTATCATTAAAGTGAACGCTGAGCATGTGTGCCCGTGCAAAAATGTTAAAGTTTTTCATTAAAGTGAACAGTGAGCAAGGTCCCCATGCAGAAATGTGAAATCGTTATCATTAAAGTGAACGCTGAGCATGTGTGCCCGTGCAAAAATGTTAAAGTTTTTCATTAAAGTGAACAGTGAGCAAGGTCCCCATGCAGAAATGTGAAATCGTTATCATTAAAGTGAACGCTGAGCATGTGTGCCCGTGCAAAAATGTTAAAGTTTTTCATTAAAGTGAACAGTGAGCAAGGTCCCCATGCAGAAATGTGAAATCGTTATCATTAAAGTGAACGCTGAGCATGTGTGCCCGTGCAAAAATGTTAAAGTTTTTCATTAAAGTGAACAGTGAGCATGGTCCCCATGCAGAAATGTGAACTCTTTCTCATTAAATTGAACACTGAGCATGGTGCCCATGCAGAAACATGAAATCTTTATTTTTAAAGTGAAGGCTGAGCATGTGTGCCCGTGCAAAAATGTTAAATTTTTTCATTAAAGTGAACAGTGAGCATGGTGCCCGTGCAGAAATGCTAAATTTTATCATTAAAGTGAACAGTGAGCATGGTGCCCGTGCAGAAATGCTAAATTTTATGATTAAATGAACAGCGAGCAGTGCAGCAATGCTGTCCCGGCGCCTCGGCAGAGCGGGAGCAGGGCTCGCTTGCTGCATGGAACAAACAGCAGGCGCCCGTGCCACTCTGAGATACAAAGCTCTTTTTTCATCCCCACGGCAGTCTAAAAAAAGGACATGTGCCCTAGGAACAGACTATTTTCTAAACAGAACAGACGATTATTTCTGCAGATCTCAGATGACCCTGCTTGGAATGATACAAGCACTACTTCTCCTAGACAAGCCCTCGACTTCTGGTGGAGTGACGATTCCAAAACGAATTCAGAGAAACTGAGGGCATAAAAAAATCGACAAAATTACTTTTTAACGCGTGCTTAGGAAAGCTCTTTTTGCCACTACGTGCAAGATGTTTCCCTAAGGTGTCCCAAAGGAGGGGTGACAATAATCACTGTATCCATGCTTCACTGAAGTCTTTGGCCAAGAGTACAAACTCAAAGGAAACGATGTTACACCTGGAGCTACTGCGCAGTTACTGTACTGCATGTGCAGTTACAATAACTGCTTG
The DNA here is from genome assembly GCA_013401375.1 of Spizella passerina. Taxonomy (NCBI): domain Eukaryota; kingdom Metazoa; phylum Chordata; class Aves; order Passeriformes; family Passerellidae; genus Spizella; species Spizella passerina. Next base: position 24 of record WBNQ01057765.1, on the reverse strand, counting down.
GGTTTGATGCTGAGTAAAATAGAT
>WBNQ01057764.1:0-11619 GCA_013401375.1 Spizella passerina | reverse complement strand
CTGAAATGTATAAGGAAGTGATTGACTTATTAAGGAAATTAATGTGTCTTATTGCTTCTGACTAAATGCTTTGCAAAATCATGGCACATTTTTTTGGCATTCCTATAGATGTCACATACTTATAAAACTTCTTCAACTGGAGAGATTCATGAGGAGCAGCTATGAAAATAACTGAGAATGAAGAAACAACTCAAAATCTTGCAAAACACATTATTCTCTAAATCTCCCACTTTACATTTGGAATGAATAATCCCTTTCTGCTTTTAAAAATTATCTTTGAACTCTAAATATACTAATATGATATATCCAATAAAATGATCTTATTTAATCAATTCATATTTCAGTTTTGATCAGTCCCCTAATTTTAACTTAGTAGAATTTTATAACTCAAAGAGAAGTGTATCTAGAACTGATGTTGACACTCTACTTAGCAACTTTTTTCCAAGGAAATTATCAGTGAAGGAAACCGGAGGTAAAATGGACTATTATTGATTCCAAAGGTAATGAGCTTGATTATTTACTTTAGTCTTAAATTTGAGCCAGCTAACTTAATAATGTCAGCAATTTTACGGCATATTCATAAACATATATTGGGATGGGAAAGTTCACAGTCTTTTATATATTGCATGAATGGACTTCTCAGGTATCTAGAAAACATTATTAACCTTTAGTGATTCATCTGCAAACCTAAAGCTAACACAAAAATATTGGACTGACTGCAACAGAGCAGTTTTGAAATGAGAGGATTAGCTAAGGCAAAAAGGGAACTTTTAAAGGATGAAGCTATTGCCTCCTTGTAGATATCCCTACCTTGTGAATCAGAGGAAGCCGAACTCATCAGAGATATGAAAATGAGATACAAGAAAAACAACGCAGCTGTACTGGAGTTTATCACTGCACTGCTCAGTGCTTTCTGATGAATGAGTCTATTATTCTGGGAGTTCATGACAAAAGGCTCTTCCTTTGTTGACCACAGGATTTTTGTTGAAAGTTCATATTCAGATAAAAAAAAAAAGTTGGCCAGCAGCTGTTTGGTGTGTCAGTAGGGAATAACTTTTGATGGTGGTGTGGATATGATCTGGCTGACACCCAGTCCCTCTGGGAAAGAATATATTTATTCAAACAGAACACTGAGCTTTCTGGAAGAATCATTTAGACAAAGCCTTTTAAACATGCCACACCAAGGGATTCTGCTCTCTACTCCCTCAGTCTGCACTGAACTCCAGGGCCCCACTGAACATTGCAATGCTTTGATGACATGTCACAGGGGCAATTTTGCAGCCACTTGGGACCAAGAATTCTCAATACTGAATTGAGAAAACAATTCAGAAAACACTGAAACACACAGAGAAATATTGTGGAAACTCTGAAATTCTAGAATCTGACTGTTTGTATACTACAACAATTGAAGTGAAAATAATACCAAAACCAAGGTGAACCATGTTCCTTCATTGACATATCAGGGGATACATTTGACTTTTCTGGTATTCTGGTTATGTCAGCTGCATAATCAGCAAAAGGATGTGTCTGTTCTCAGCATGGTAATGCTATGAAGTTTTAATGGGGTTCCGGGAGAGAAAAAGAAGGGGTTTTCCAGATTTTTCCCTACTTAATGACTAAACATTTACTTTAAGTGACAACAGTGTCTAATGGATCTAATGGGAAATATGAGATAGTTTTAACACAGCAGGAGTCAATGCCTGTTTTTTTTCCCTATGTTTTTCTGTTTCTAATGCATAATAAATAATAACTCATCAGTGGAAGTTTCTGCACAGTGAAGTCTCTTCTGAGAACATCTTGTGACTAAAACTTTGCAAATTCTACTCAATCTAAACAACAGAGCATAGTTAAGAATCTTAAATAATGTGAAATATGTGGGCTCATTTAAATGTCATGCTCATTTAAATAGATGAAGATAGTAACTTAGCTTTTTATCTTGAAGAAAAACCAAATAAAAAAATGAAAAATAATGATTACTTCAAAACTTTGAGCTATCTGCATTTTTATCTATTGTTGTTAGCTTGCTATACTTTTCTTAGTGTGTTATAAATCCTGTGTTGAAAATACCTTTACACTAGAGAAAGAATTTCTTTTGCTGGATTTCTAGTTATGCAGGCATTTATTAGAAACTCAACTGGAGAAGCAGTAGTTAACAATTTAGGTTAGTGACCCTTAAGTTAATACTAATGGGAATTAATTACACCCACTTTATTAATAAGTCAACAAGAGCTCCATAAAACTTTGGTATTTAAAGAATAAATCTTTCCTTTTCTTTTACTCTCCTGTGGACCACAGGGCTTTGCTTTAGTGTCAGTCTGTTTCTCAAAGACATTTGAGATAGGGATAATACTACAAAAAAAATCACTGTCACCTTAGGACAGATCATTTCTTATCATTGCAACTTTAGCAGCATTTTTTCCTATTTAATTTGCTTTTTAGGGAGGAAAAAAAACCACTTTTTTTTTTCTATTTCTGGTCCCACATTCTTTAGAGTTATTTAGTGATCAGTGGAAGTGATTTGTGGGGAATGCTAGATTACCTGTTAAAACCATAACTAGGTGGGATACGAAGCCCCAGTTTTCTGAATTCTTTTGCCATTGAATACCTCATTATTTAATTGTAATGTATATGGCTTTCAGGCCATACTCACACATTGTTTTTACTTCCAGATTTCACTCTTCGACCTGGGGCAAATCACTTAACCTCTCTGTGCTCCCACTTACTCATCTACAAAATGGGCAAAATAGAATTAACCTAATAAAGATTCACATTTGTCTTGTGCATTATCGTTAATGGGGGATGTGAATCATAATGGTGGAGTGCTTTGATGTCCCCAGATGATGCTGTAATCATGAAACTATTATTTTGTATTTGGGCAAAATAGCTGAAAATGTATCTGCATAAATTATGCAGAAATAAACTATACATCTAAATAATTGCATGCAGTTGTTAAGCTGCTAGTGGCCCATGGAGAGATTTGTGAAGCTGTTCCTATGTGTAGCTCCCTCACAGCTTGGTTCTTGCTGAGCCTGGCTGTTCCACCTAACAGTTTTATTTTAATAGGGCCTAAATCAGACCTAAGCTTCTTTTGTTCCTCATGATCGATTTTCTTTAGCAGCAGTAAAAAGTTTTTCAGTTTATCCCACTTGGAAATAAACCCACGGTGGGGTAAAGGACCATGAGGAAAGGTCAGTGGGATTTGGGGAGGAGACAGCAGCAAGAAGGATGATGTGAACATCCTGAGAGGAGTTTGGCACTTGCTGAGGGGCTGGGAGGACTCGGTGCCCTCCCCCTGGTGCCAGGCTGTCCTGTTCCTCCTTCCCACACTGCTGCTGTGCAAAGCACCATGTGAACATGATGATGAACAAGGTGTTTGGCACTTGCTGAGGGGCTGGGAGGACTCGGTGCCCTCCCCCTGGTGCCAGGCTGTCCTGTTCCTCCTTCCCACACTGCTGCTGTGCAAAGCCTTCCCCACCTCCGCTTTATTCCATGCAGTCAGGCACAAAGGAGGGAGGGAGGGATGGGAGACTGCCAGGCTTTCAACTCACCCACTTGAGATGAGAAAGGGGCAGCAGCCAACCATCATTAAAAGGATTAGGGCTCAGGTATTGCTAACCTACAATCATACCATGACAATGGAGAGAGATTTTTCTTCCTTTCCCCTACCAGGGCAATAATTGATATTCTTGCTTTTTGTTTAAGCTACTACCATTTTTCCATCTTGCCAGACCAAGTCATTTAGCAGTGTATAGACAGAAGGTTTATATTAGTAAAATAATAAATAATCGTATTATCTCGATGCTTTCCTATGTCTATATTTCGTAGCTTTTGCTTTTATATAAGAAACTAGTTTTCTCTAATTAACCAAGATAACAACGAAATTGAGCCCATTGGTAGAATGTAAACCATATGCAATTAGTACCTTGGCTTGGGCAGTTTTGTTTTCATGTGAGTTACCTGCAAACTGCTGGCAAGTTTCAGTGGGTAGTTATGGAATAAGAAGATAGGTATGAAAGAAAAAGTTATTATGTCAAACCTCTGGATTCAGGACAACAGCAGCAACAGTTCCAGTCTTGAGAGATGCTCATCAGTTCCTAATCAGTACTGGAGTCCTAAATTTCTTCAGGCAATCTGTTCTCAATTATTCACTACCCAGCCCTGAGAAAGATTGTCTAAATATTTAATATCTGATTATTTATTTTTGGTTATGTCACTCATTATGTTTGAGTCCTGTCTGGCAAAGAAAAATGCTTCAGTAGAAGCTTTGGCTTTGTCCAAGTAGCATATCAAAGAAATATAGAGAAAGGTTAATACATCTAATACCTCATAAGAAAGCAGATATTTACACACCACTGCCTCCATCAGGAGTTTAATACTTCAGCTTCTAACCACCTTTTTGAATTGGACCATAATTATGAACCAAATCAATTGCCACTAGACATGATTTTTAATCACGTTGAGTAGATAGTCTAAAATATTTGTAGAAAACTTTTCTAATTTATGAAATGTACTTGATAGAAAGTTTTCAGTGAGCTGTTGAAAGAGAGAAGTTTTCAAGGTGGTGACATCCAAAGTACTTTTTTCTGTTGGAGGGAATTGATAAACAAAACCTTGGGGCCTTTGCTTAATCCTGTCTGTATAAATGTATCAGTTCCCTCCATACGGGCCATCCTTTCTGAAGTGAAAAATGAAGTGAATTATGAAGGGTCAGAGGATGCTACAGTAGCATTCCAACTCACTGCAGGAAAGTACCTTAAAAGTGGAGGAGGAAGAGTGGGAAGTGATACAAAATGCTACAAATATCACAAAGAAGTAAAATATACTTCTGAGTAAGCATCTCTTTCTTGTTTTACAAGAATAAGGTACGTTGTCATAGCGTTAAGATGTTTCACAGGTCATCTCTTACTTTTAATTCAATGAATCCATCCCTCCTTCTCCTGATCCAGTGACCTAAAGGTGCCACCTGGACAGAATTCTCCACTTGTCTTTGTGAAAATAGTTGCTGATATTTTTCACCTTTGAACTCTTCAATAGAGAGCTTTACAGATAGTAAAAGAACCAGACAGGAGCAAAATCTGTTGGCTTCCCTTTCTATGTGAGCACCACTTCCAAACCTAGCTATTGTCATTTTGCTTTCCTGATTTTTGGTTTCCTGACACATATCATTCCTGCAATAGCTAAGCATCGTGAGCTTGTGTTATCTGTTTCTAATCTGTGATATACCTTGAAGAAGAAATCCTTGATGTATATGTTTGTCAGCTGAGCTGCCAGACGTGCAGCCTCCTTCCCGGCCTTGCTTCACTGCTGATGAGTCCTGGGTTTCTCCTCTCAAATCTGGGACCTTTGCCACATACTAAAGTCCTTATGCCCCCAGGTACACAGAGGGCAATGCTTTTTCAGAAAGAAACTGGTTGAGGTGTTGTGAGACTGTCTATTACCATTAGGTTTTAGTCTAGTGTCACTTTGTGTCTCAGGAGTGTGAATTCACATCAGGTGAGAGAATCCTTCAGGTTCTCCTTTGAAATAGTGGCCTATGCAAGTAAGGTTTTATTCTTGTGTTCACTATTAGATGAAATTCCTGAGTGTATTTCAACTTCTGTTTTCACTTAAAAAGACCCTGGACAATGGTGCCATTAAAAGATTAGACTAAAATGATCACTGCTTTATGTTTCTCAAAGCTGTACGTATACCAGTGTTCTTTATGCCCCCCACAATACTGTCTAAAGCATTTTTCTGTGTTAATACTTCGTGTAACTTCCTGAACCACTAGAAATGTTTTACTCTGAGCGTTTGTGAGGTCCTCTGATATTGAAAAGCAAAATTTGTGTTCAGCCACTCAGTAATTATAAAATCTATTTCTGAAGTAATGCCTAGAGCACAGATACCTTTATGCTATTATTTGGCATGTTCTCACTTATTCAGTAACAAAAGCAAAGTCCTTCTGTGATGCATTTAATTGATGACTCTTTTTGGTATATAAAGTATCTTTTATTTTAATTAAAAACCACCTAAGCCAAATCTGTAAAGAAAATGTAATTGTTAATCGATAGTTCCGTGTGGTGTGTCAAATTTATTGGGTTTTTTTTAACCAACCCATTAAAACTTTGAAAGAAAGTGTGTGAGAGCATGTATCAAGTTAAAACCAGTCATTACATGATAAAAAATTATTCCTGCTTAAAAGAGTATCTGGTTTTCTTATCCCTCTGGATATATTTGTTATTGTACTTTTAAAATTAACTGTAATCTCAAGATATCTAAACTTCTATAATTTTTCCCAGAAAGCCTACTATTGTTTTGGTAATAAATTTTCCAACTTTCACTAATAAATTATGTGAATTGCTGATGCCACCAAGTTTACTTAAGGAAATTTATGCAGCGATGATTGAAAGACACATTTGGAGAAGGGAGAAAATAACAACTTATTCTCCTCTTTACTTTTTCATTTATCCCCACATGGTTTCCAATTCAAAACTGCTTCTTTGTTTTCCCTTCCAAAACAGTATCTCTTTCACAAATCTCTCTCATTGTCCATTGAACATATCTGGCATTTTTATGCACAAGCAATGGATCCCAGTCCCTCTGAGAACCATTTTATGATGTCATGAAGGTCTCAGAAACTCCAGTTCTGCCTTGATTGAGTCCTGGACTGTCCATGCTACATTATGCTATAGCTATTTGCAGTAATGGACTACAAAAAAATGTCTTTTAGTAGTGAGTTGAGAAAAGGACCTAATGCAGAATCATTCAGACTTTTTTCTAAGCCGTGACATTAGCAAAAGAGAATTAGATAGATCACTGCTACTCCTTCCACGTGCAATAGCTAAAATCTCTTCTTGGATGCAAATTCCAGTTGTTAGCAACAATATCTAGTTGGAAGTGAATTGTACCACAAACAGAAAGAAAAAAAGTTGGAGTCAGGTAGTTTATGTACTGAAGATTATATCCATTCTTAGGTGATGTAACTCAGATGGCAGAATTAGCTTCTTACTTTCTTCTCACACATTTAGGTTTTGACTATGCTGTTCTACATTCTATTCTTTTCAAGGAATGCAAATATTTCCCTCTTTCTGAAAATATGGGCTTCACAGTACTGCCCCATGCAATGATTGTTACATCTTTTTTTTAAATTTATTGTAGCCTTCTGTGCAGTGCTTTTATATTTGATGTGTTCCAAATAGCACAGGTTAAAACTTCAGAAAGGCAGTAAGGTGTAGACATCCAGTGTTAACTCTGGTGATCTTTCCAGACACAACGGGTTCAAACAGGATGGCAGTAGAGTTTGCTGAGGAAAGTTTGGTGGTGTTGAAATCCAAAGATCTGAAACTCCAGTTTCTTCCTCTGATGGGCTCAAGAACTGTGTCAGTGATTGTGTGTTGGGGTATGTGAATTGTTTTCAAATGGCTGAAGTCAATTGTGGGAGAAGTGGTAAACCTTTATAGCCATTTTCCATTAATATATCTGAATGTAAGTGTAATTGTGCAAACCTCAGGTGTTTGAGAGAAGCTCTTTCATTAGGGGAAGTCCTATTAAATATACCCCTCTTTCTTCTCTTCATTACTTTTCAGTCTTTTTCTATCCAAAGGAGGATAGTTGGTACGTTTTACAGAAAAAAGTAGTGCTGCAAAGGACAGTAAAGGAAAAACTGGATGTCACTAAAGAAGGTAGATGAGGTAATTAGGTCTGGAATAATAATAATAAAAAAATAGCATGTGTTGGGTATTGCTCTGGTGCTTTCACCAGCTATTCTCTCCCCGCTGTCCCCAGCTCAGGCAAGCCAGTGATGTCCATACTTGCTTAATTATAAAGCTTCATTATTTCCTAAACCACAAAATCTGCTTTTTGTTCTTATAAGGGCTTGGCATAATCCTTTTTTTGTAAACACCAAGAACAATGCCAATTTGCCTGTGGGTAAAGGTGGTCAATTGCAGGAGAAAGAAATCAAGAAGTTTGTACACCTCCTGCTTTGCCTGGTGCATATCAGGGCTGAGTTGCCCCAGTGCTGCCATCCTGATAAGCAGTAATTGATCAAACTCCCTGGAAATGGCCAAAAGGAGATTCTCCAATTATCTTGCGGAACAAGAGGAATTAAGTAAGCATGCTTATACATCTAGCCCAAATTTTGCAGCCTGGAGACATACACTATATAGAATCAAGCTGTTTTTTACCTTTCTGGCTGGCGTTTGCTGAATGGAAAGTTTAAAATGCATGCTCTTCCAAGCAAGACAACCACAAAGCAGTTTATTTCTGCAGCAAGTATTTTTGGAAATAGAGCCCTTCCCTTTCACATTCCTTGTGCTAATGTTCTTTAAACACTTTAAATGCACATTGCCACAGTTTCACTGTCTCTTTCTCTTAATTAAACTTCCAGCATTTCTAGACAATGTCCTAGTCTTCCCTTACTGTGTGCCACACATTCTTGTATCAGACATTTGTACCCTTACTGGAACAATCTGCTTGCCCCAGAATTATCTGGCAGTCCTGCCTCAGTCTATTTATTCCATCACATGATTGTTTTAGTGTTGTTTGAAGCACTATTTTGGAGCCAGACATAATCATATTATACAGTTCCTCACCTTATTAACTGACAGAGAACTGTTCCCCATTAGACAATTGATCCTGGGCAGATGAAGCCATTAAAAACAGTACTAATTAGCTGGAGAGTGGAGACAGTAATACAGGCTGCATCACTTCCTTTCATGCTTAGGGAAGTTCATGTTCCAGACAAATAATAATTGATATGTAGTCTTCCTTAATTGTGGTTGTTAACAGCTAGTATCATAATGACAGCCTGACAATCTCTGTCTAGCCTATTGTATGTTTATTTCTGAATCCAAGAACCACTGAATAACATTTTTGGTTTAACTTGAACTTCATAGAATATAGTTTAAATGTCAATGTAATGGGAGTTGGGCAGATAACTCTAACTTATGAGTTATTCCTTACATGTCTCCAGGTGTCAGCTGTTTGTCTTGGAAGACTGGATGTCCATAATTACATGGAGTTATGGCATAATACATTAGAATAAAATAAACAGATGGTTTGAATGAGAATAAAAAAAAATACTGCATTAGATCCATAACCAGGAATGCTAAGCATCCAAGTAAATTTCAGTGTACTAACTGTAGCCTATAGAGTAAGAAAATCATAGTCTTGAAACAAAAGAATGCTTTGATTTCCATTTCCAAAAATATATTCAGTTTTTAAAAATGTACATATATATATATGCAGATGTATATGTGTTCATGTGCATGTATATGTAATGCATTTAATGCAGGAAGATGGCAACATGGCCTATATTTTAGTTTGAAAAAACATGTCTACTGTTATCCTCTGTCTTCATTTATTATAGTTCATCCTGAGCTAAAAAGAACTAAATTCAAGGTGGTGCTTTTTTTTTTTTTTTTCCTTCAGATACTCTCACCAAACACACAGCTCTCGTACAAATCAACAAGCTAGGAAAAAAAATCACAGTAAAAGCAGAAAATTTAATTTCAGGAAAAAAAATTGACATCTGAAACAGTAAGCATTAGACATATTTAGATGATTTGATAAAATTGTTTTTGATAAGGAGTTTCAGGCATTTTAAAAGTGATTTGAGCTTCAAAGCTCTTTTTTCACTCTCCACCTGTTTTTTTAAAAAGAAAATGAACAGAAAAAACCCCACCCAAACCCAAAAAATACCAAACCCCACAACCCTAGTCCAAGTCCAATTAAATGTAATCAAAGTAGCATGTGAAAGAGATTAAAAGATGAAAAATATTGAAATTCTAAATGTTACAGCTCTCAAAATAGCTAACTAAATATATATATTTTTTACTATTTCCTCTGTTGTCCATCTAAATACTGCTCTTCTGTTATCAAAACTTCCTGTATATTTGGGTTTGAAGGAAAAAGTTTGTGGTTTCAGAATAGTGCTCTCAGTGAGTTGATTTGGCTTTTATTGCTGACTGTGAAGTCTTGCATAAATCACTGACAGCAAAACCTTCCTTGCTTTATTTTTTTGGGTAGTCAGTCCTATTAAAACCCCTTGATGACATTCTGGCTGCACTGAACTCAGTGGCAAGACTCCAATTAAGTCTATGGGAATGAGTATTTTCAGATAGGATTCTATACTGTTATATATTGGGTAGTGTTCCTGCCCGTGGGAGGCCATTGAAATGAAATAATCTTTAAGCTCCCTTCCAAACCAAAGCATTCCATGATTCAGTGATATAGCTAAATAAGCAGATAAACATAGTCCCATCTTGCTCCTCAAGATGAAGTTTATTATTCACATTGATGGTATTAGCACACAAGGAAAGTGACAATTTCATCACAGGCTACAGGTTTCAAGAAGAGAAAGNTCTGTCTTCATTTATTATAGTTCATCCTGAGCTAAAAAGAACTAAATTCAAGGTGGTGTTTTTTTTTTTTTTTCCTTCAGATACTCTCACCAAACACACAGCTCTCGTACAAATCAACAAGCTAGGAAAAAAAATCACAGTAAAAGCAGAAAATTTAATTTCAGGAAAAAAAAAATTGACATCTGAAACAGTAAGCATTAGACATATTTAGATGATTTGATAAAATTGTTTTTGATAAGGAGTTTCAGGCATTTTAAAAGTGATTTGAGCTTCAAAGCTCTTTTTTCACTCTCCACCTGTTTTTTTAAAAAGAAAATGAACAGAAAAAACCCCACCCAAACCCAAAAAATACCAAACCCCACAACCCTAGTCCAAGTCCAATTAAATGTAATCAAAGTAGCATGTGAAAGAGATTAAAAGATGAAAAATATTGAAATTCTAAATGTTACAGCTCTCAAAATAGCTAACTAAATATATATATATTTTACTATTTCCTCTGTTGTCCATCTACATACTGCTCTTCTGTTATCAAAACTTCCTGTATATTTGGGTTTGAAGGAAAAAGTTTGTGGTTTCAGAATAGTGCTCTCAGTGACTTGATTTGGCTTTTATTGCTGACTGTGAAGTCTTGCATAAATCACTGACAGCAAAACCTTCCTTGCTTTATTTTTTTGGGTAGTCAGTCCTATTAAAACCCCTTGATGACATTCTGGCTGCACTGAACTCAGTGGCAAGACTCCAATTAAGTCTATGGGAACGAGTATTTTCAGATAGGATTCTATATTGTTATATATTGGGTAGTGTTCCTGCCCGTGGGAGGCCATTGAAATGAAATAATCTTTAAGCTCCCTTCCAAACCAAAGCATTCCATGATTCAGTGATATAGCTAAATAAGCAGATAAACATAGTCCCATCTTGCTCCTCAAGATGAAGTTTATTATTCACATTGATGGTATTAGCACACAAGGAAAGTGACAATTTCATCACAGGCTACAGGTTTCAAGAAGAGAAAGAGCCTGATGCTTGTTAGCACCTTGACATCTCCTAGGCTCCCCTTCATACAGTCTTGATGATTCAGGCACCTGCAGGGAAGGGGCAAATTTTGTTATACAAACAACAGATGTTTGGATTTTAGCTCTTCTACAGTAATGTGAGATTCTTACCTCTTGATTGAATTCAGCACTTTTGTGAAAACCTTGACACTTGTAACTTTTAATTTTTTTCCCCAGTCTTATTGAATTTGCTTATCAAGGGATAGAATGCTCCTTGACAAGTT
>WBNQ01057763.1:0-24114 GCA_013401375.1 Spizella passerina | reverse complement strand
TCTAGTGGAAAGTGTGCTTGCCCTTGGCAGGGGGTTGAAATTAGATTTTAAGCTCTCTTCCAAACCATTCCAAGCTAAGTGCTATAATATAATAACAGGGCTATAAGACTTAATTGTCCTCTGTAGAAAAATATTAATTGGATATGGATGTTATTATTTCCAGAAGATGATGATTTCCTGGATAAACAGCAACAAGATATTAGTTACACATACACAGAGCCATTAGATAAACATAAAAAGACATCACAAGTGCTCCTCTCTAAACAAGTTCCATTTATCTGGCTTTACAATAGCCCAGTAATTATCCACAATTAAGTATCTTGTGCTTGCAAGAACACCTGAAGCTCTCTTCCTGCTGAGTCTTACACCTAAACTATGAAGATTTAATTCTAAATTAAATACATTTCTTAAGAAAATAGGGGAAAAAAACTAAAGCTACTTAATGCAAATGTTATGACTTGGAAAGAAAAAAAAATTAATTCTAAGAAATGACAATATTTACCTTCAACCATTCAAAGGAATATTTTAATCTACTCTACCATATATGATACAGGAGATCATTAGGCCATTTGCTTCTTTGTACATGACATTCCATAAATTTACCTCCTTTTTCCTCTGTAGGAGCAGGACATTCTGGTTTGCTTATCTGAGATTTGGGAGCAGGCTGTTTAGACTCTTTCATTACTTCTGCTACAGATGAGATCTTCAGTGGACCTTGCTGTATCTTGAAAAGTCAGAAATAAGAAATATCATCAGTTTTTCAAACAGCTTGGATTTCACCAATTCCAGTATAATGGAAAAGAACTTTCCCATATCCAGGTGTCTGTACCATAAATCTGAGCTTCAAAGTGCAATTTAGAACAGCCATCCAATGCCTTGATTTTTAATTCAGAAGGAATTTTTACAATTTTCTCCTCTCCAAAAATGCAGGTAAAACTGTGGCAGTTTTCACTATACACAAATATTTATTAAATTATATATAAAAACCAAATAGTTTCATGCCCCAAATATTCCAAACACTTCTGAGTGTGCTGAATGCAGAAACCTTAAGTTTGGCTCCACTGATTTCCTTTTGAAAGGCTTCAGATGCTGATGGTTGGGGCACATAAACACTCAAACACAGGTTATTGTGACATTTTATGATATTAATCCCTTAATATCCATTGTGGGAAGCCACAAGGTAAAAATAAAACCATCTGAGTTAGAGCCATGACTGGGGAGTTGATAACTCTGCTGATCAATCTGGTTTGCAAAATTCCCTGGGAGGCACCAAGAGCTTGGATGATCACAAACTGCAGCTAAAACAAGAAGAGAGAAAAATTTTGTTGACTGATATTCCCCCACTCATTAAGAACTGCTTTCTTAAAATTCAATTAAAAATATTTTGAGTTTCCTGAAGGTCAAATGGCTTCTGAAAGCTCAAAAAATCCATGGCTAGAGCAGATTTTCAGTATTCTTGATTACTGGGAAGTGTTTCCTTTCACATGGAGGAGCAGAGAAACTTCCAGGTTTCAATTTCCAGAGCTGTGCCAAAGGCAGTATCAGATTTTCCCTTCTCCAGGGTAGTGCCACTAAGATTTTGAAGCATGATGCTTATGCCTGGCTCTGTACCATTCAAATCTTTACTTATTCAAGAATGTTCTCAGTTTTCTTTAAAATAACTTCATTTAGAGTAAGTTTGTAATTCTGCTACACCACTAACAACAGTAAGCCTCCAGTAAAGCAGTTAAATTCCAGCCTGGCACCTGCCTCTCTCTCTCCCCATTTTATTTCTGAGTATAATAAAAACAAGTTTTACAACCCACACACCACAATCATGAGATGGCAATGGGAAATGTACTTTTGCAGCACCAAGTAGGAACTGAATTTGTAATTATTAACCTTAATATATATATATATATATAAAACCTTAATTATTAACCTTATAATATATAACCTTAATTTAAGGAATCTTAATTATTTAACTTTTTTTTAATTCTTAGCAAAATTAATTCAAACTTTTAATTAATTCAAAATTAATTCAAACTTTTTTTAATTCAAAGCAAAATTAACCAGAATCTGAAACCTAAGTGCAGACACTCTCTTTAAAAACCAGAGAAGTGGATGTGTGGGGTGGATGGGAGACACTTACTGGTTTCTTTGGCACTGGTGTGCTGGAAGGTGCAGGGCCAAGTGCCATCTGGAAGAGTTTGTCAGAGTAGGGAATGGCCTTCTCCACGCTGTCCCGGAACTGTCTGTCATAGCTGGCATACAGGACAGTCCCACCTATCCCTCCACCCACAAACAGCAGACCTGCACCAATGACTTTGCCCACGGAAACACTGAGGAGGAGAGAAGAGTGAAAGGGATGTAAATTACATAAATAAATAAATTACATTATATGGCAAACATCAAACAGTTTGTGAGTCTTCAGCTTACAGCTGGGGACCACCACCGTTCCAGAACCTGCTTTAAATCACCTGCAGCCTGGCACAACACTGCTTAGTGACTAACCCAAAGTAAGATGCCAACCCACAACTTCCCTGATAAATACTGATCATCTTTGTTTTCTTCATCTAAATCTGACTGAACCAAACAAGGAACACACCCATGAGAACAGGATGTACTCCACACAGAAACCCCACTGCCAGGAGTCTGCTGTGATGTGACACCAAGGAGCAGCCCCCCGCTGGTGAATGCAGAAGCAGCCCCAGCCCAGAGCCCGGTACGTACCCGGAGTCCCCGGGGTGGGTGGCATATCCGCGGTGCGGCCGCGATGGACGGAGCGAGGCTCTCACACAGCAGCTGTTCTGTGGGGACAGGGCAGGGTCAGCAGGGACACGGGGACACTGTGGGGAAAGGGCAGGGTCAGCAGGGACACGGGGACACTGCGGGGACAGGGCAGGGTCAGCAGGGACACTGTGGGGACAGGGCAGGGTCAGCAGGGACACTGTGGGGACACTGTGGGGACAGGGCAGGGTCAGCAGGGACACGGGGACACTGTGGGGAAAGGGCAGGGTCAGCAGGGACACGGGGACACTGCGGGGACAGGGCAGGGTCAGCAGGGACACTGTGGGGACAGGGCAGGGTCAGCAGGGACACTGTGGGGACACTGTGGGGACAGGGCAGGGTCAGCAGGGACACAGGGACACTGTGGGGAAAGGGCAGGGTCAGCAGGGACACAGGGACACTGTGGGGACAGGGCAGGGTCAGCAGGGACACGGGGACACAGGGACACATCTCCCTCCAACAGCAGCACTGGGGGGAGGCAGGGACACGGGGACACGGGGACACAGGGTCAGCAGGGACACAGGGACACAGCTCCCTCCAACAGCAGCACTGGGCTCTGGGCAGGGTCACAGGGACACAGGGACACGGGGACACAGGGACACGGGGACACAGGGACACATCTCCCTCCAACAGCAGCACTGGGGGGAGGCAGGGACACAGGGACACAGGGCCACGGGGCCACGGGGACATGGGGACACAGGGTCAGCAGGGACACGGGGACGCAGGGACGCAGGGACACAGCTCCCTCCAACAGCAGCACTGGGGGCAGGCAGGGACACAGGGACACTGTGGGGAAAGGGCAGGGTCAGCAGGGACACGGGGACACAGGGACAGCAGCACTGGGCTCTAGGCAGGGACGCAGGGACACAGGGACACAGGGACACAGCTCCCTCCACCAGCAGCACTGGGCACGGGACGGGGGCACCGGGGCACGGGGCCCCAGGCACACAGGGACACAGCCCCCTCCAACAGCAGCACTGGGCTCACTGGCTCCATTGTCACAGCCTCAGTGTCTCTGCAGGACAGCTGTGACCAACAGACAACGCTGGACTCTTTTCTGGGAACACACGTGCAGCTTCCAGGTTCAGGGCTTTTTAAGAAGTCATGAAATTCTTTGAAAAATGAATTGAAAATTTGAAAAATGAGAAGGAATAAATCCCAATCCCAGCTTCTTTCTGCATTTATTTTGCTGATTTATGCGCTGGGTTGGCTTCAGATGCATTTTAATCTCACATACTAAAACAGCTCAGTGTGAATGGGGCAGAACACAACAGCTGTTTAAATGCTTAAAACTACTTTTAACTCTTAAGATACACAAGCAACTCTCTAACTTAAACTTCCAAACAACTTAAATTCTCCTTAAGCTTCCAAACTACTTTTAATTCTTAAGATACACAAGCAATTCTCCTTAAGCTTCCAAACTCAGACCACTTCTTTAAAAGAATTAATAACATGTACACTTTCCAGACAGACATCAGATTATAATTTAAATTAAATTAGTATATGAAGAATGATATTTTATTACATTTACTTAACAAGATCCACATTATCAAGATTTTTATCTTCTCTGAAGGACTGGTTAAGCTACTCTAAGCCTACAGAAGAAAACACACTGTTGGCCTCAGAGGTTTTTTCCCCACATGGGAATTACTAACACAGGACTCATGAGAAATCAAAGTACAAGGCACAAAAAGAACTTTTCCCACAGTTGAGGTATTTTTCCCAATAGGGAATTTTTTCTTTAAAAAACAAAAAACTGGGAGATGCCTCACTACAACATAATCCCAGAAGACAAGTTTCTCTGTTTCCTTTTGCACATGGCAATAACATGCACAGCTCTTGTGGTTTAGGTGCTATCCCTGTCCAACAGCACAGACAGGAAAAGGCAGGAACACTGCATTCTTATTCTTTCCACAAAGGCAGCCAAAACATTTTTAATTAGCAGCAGGAGCACATGTAGAGCAGGAGGAAGCTGCTCCTCTTACCCCTGAGGCCTCCAGGAGCCCTCACTGTGGGTGGTTTTCTGCATTGTGATGGACAGAAAGGGCAACAAAATAATAAATATATTCTGTAACATTCTTGATTTTCTGACTTCACTGTTCCAGGAGCACTTCCTGAGGCTTCACTGCTCCTTTCAAGGGGAATTTCATTAATAAAAGCCTCACGAATCATTTGGTTACCAACTTCTGAACCTACCTACCACAAATCATTTTAACTTCTGAATGCGCTGCTGACTCTCAGCATGTCCCTATTACACCATGAAGCACAGGAGGAGCAAATAATCCAGCATTATGCATACAGCTCAATGCAATAAAAAGAGAAGGGAAAAACCTGATTTTCTATTCATCAATTCAGACTGAATTTCCAGTCTCACATCCAGATACCTCCAAAACCACACATACTAATACCTCCAAAAATCACTGTTTTTTTTAAAAATCAATTTTTAAATAATAATCAATTTTTAAATTGCTCTCTTTTGGCCCCCATAATAATACTGCTTGTATTTGCTGTACCACCATAATATGGAAATCAGCAGATCATTTCTAATCTCCCCTTTGCAAANGAAGCTGCTCCTCTTACCCCTGAGGCCTCCAGGAGCCCTCACTGTGGGTGGTTTTCTGCATTGTGATGGACAGAAAGGGCAACAAAATAATAAATATATTCTGTAACATTCTTGATTTTCTGACTTCACTGTTCCAGGAGCACTTCCTGAGGCTTCACTGCTCCTTTCAAGGGGAATTTCATTAACAAAAGTCTCAAGAATCATTTGGTTACCAACTTCTGAACCTACCTACCACAAATCATTTTAACTTCTGAATTCTGACTCTCAGCATGTCCCTATTACACCATGAAGCACAGGAGGAGCAAATAATCCAGCATTATGCACACAGCTCAATCCAATAAATGAGAAGGGAAAAAACCTGATTTTCTATTCATCAATTCAGACTGAATTTCCAGTCTCACATCCAGATACCTCCAAAACCACACATACTAATACCTCCAAAAATCACTGTTTTTTTTAAAAATCAATTTTTAAATAATAATCAATTTTTAAATTGCTCTCTTTTGGCCCCCATAATAATACTGCTTGTATTTGCTGTACCACCATAATATGGAAATCAGCAGATCATTTCTAATCTCCCCTGTTCAAAATTCCCAGGACTTTGTAAATTTTTTTGTCATTTATTTGTAATAATGCCTCAAAGAATTTTGGAGAAATTCACCACACGTGCTTTGCTGTGCCCTTCAAAAGGCAGAAATAAATGACTTTCTGCCCTGCAGAAGACAGAAAATTCTTTGGATGAGGCAGCATGGACACAGCAAGGATGCCCACAGCAAGGGCACTGCAGGGCAGCTGTTTCTATTTCTTCCTCCTCCTCCCTCAGCTCTACATGATTTTTGTTTCACTCAACTTTTTAAATACTTATTATTTTGCATTCATTTCCTACTATTTAATCACCACAAGAATCACTTGGCAGGGCACACCACACCTTCACTCTGGTTCATATTATGAGCCCCAGTGATTTAAGGACATTTAAGGGTATCCAAGTGAGCTCACTCTGGCACAGTGCTCAGGGCAAGAGCAGCATGGCAGAACAGCATTAAATAAATTAAATCTGCCCTGCAGGTTTATACTTTATGTGTAATTTCAAATAACCATGGCCAGGACACACCATCCTCTGCTCACTCAGCTCCAGCTCAACCTCCCTTAGGCACCAGGCTTGAGTATCCTGCTCCAGAATTTCTATAATGTGAGATTTGTGCACTTCAACAGGAAGAGCAAACCAGAAACTCCAGAGTTTTTCTTCATTAAGACAGAGATTGGGTACAACAGGGACATCTCATCACAGAACTCTGATTTCCCATCATTCAAGACTTCTGCCAAATATCACACATTTTTACTAAAAGCCCTGTTCATTTCACAGAAAACTTCAAAAATACCTCAAGAGAAAAGTCTCTCTGCAGCACTGCACATGTAGCAGAAAACATTTCTGAAAGTGATGAAGATCCCCTTCTCTCAAAGCCACTTCAATTTACTTCTTACAAGTTTAGTGATGCTCCAACACAGAGCTCAGAGAACTAATAAACAGCTCACAGAAAGAATGAAAGTAGGAAAAAATGAATACCAGGAAAGAGGGAAGGAAAGAATGAATAAAGCTTTCCCAGTCTCCACCACAAATTCTCTGTTACAGATAAGCCTCAGAGAGTGCTGTGGCATCTCTGCACAGTTCTTAGGGCTGCATTCTGCCCTGTGAGGGTGGTGTGGTGCTTGCCCAGACAAACTGTGGATGCCCAGTCCCTGGAAGTGCCCATGTCCAGGCTGGCCAGGGCTTGGAGCAGCCTGGGACAGTGGGAGGTGTCCCTGCCCAGGGCAGGGGGTTTGGAATGAGAAAGTCTTAAGGTCCTTTCCAAACCACTCTGTGACTCTTTCACCAAATATTTATAGCCTGATGACCAACTTCCAGCTGCAAAGCACCACCCTGGCTGTTCTGGAGCTGTACACTCATTCCAGCCACATTCTCTTAAAGCCAAGCACATGCAAATAGGCTCGAGTGATAAATATCTGCCAAAGCCTGGTTTCTGTCTTCTCAACTTCCAGATGAAACTTTCCACAGCCAGGCAAACCCAGAGCCCTTTTTCAGTGGCCATCAGGTGAGCAAAGAGCTCTCCAGCCCTGGGGAGCAGCAGAGGAAATGCAGCTGCAGGAGCTTTAGAGGGTAAAACCTACAGCTTCTCCTTTGTAAATTGTGTGAATAGAGGGTAATGAACACTGCGATGGAAAATAGGATATAAAAGTGATCTAACCAGGTTATTTTTTATCAGGCAGCTGAATACAATTTGGGGCCTTGGTAAAGGAGCCACCCTCACCTATAAATCCTCGTGGCTTCCTAAAGTTGGCCTACTGCTTTAAAAGGGCTCCAGAGCACATCACCATGCTTATCTCTGCTGATAAGGAGAGGCAAAGGTCCAGAACACACAGCACGAGTCCCACGGGCAGCTCTGCCCTCGGCCCCGTGTTGTGTCCCACTGCGCGGACAGAGGATCCCCTCACACGGGAGCGCTGCCATCGCTCGTGTCCTCCCGCTGCACACCGGGGCGGGCCGGCCCGGTCCCGGCGGCTCCATGAGGGGCTGCGCGGGAGGGAGGCCGCGCCGGGGAAGGCAAGGTCACGTCCTTCCCGCCGGGGAGTGCCCGGCCGCCCATCCACGCCCCATCCGCGCGGGGCCGCCGGGCCGTGCGCGTCCCCACAGAGCTCCCACCGGCTCCTGGGCCACGCCCGCAGCTCCCGGCCCTGTCGCGGACTGGGGGCCGCCAGCAGCGGAGCGGAGCTGCGGGCCCAGCGCAGCCATGGCCGCCGAGACTACAGCCCCCAGCAAGCAACGCGGTACCCCGCCATGCCATCAAGGACTACGAGTCCCGGCGTGCCTTGCGCTGCTGCCGCATTCAGTCCCACGCTGTGCTGCCGCGGTGCACGCTGGGACTGGTAGTACTCCCCACCCACCAGCGCCCGCCCCTCGCCTCCGTTGGCAGCCGCGGCCGCCCGTCAAAGGCTGCGCAGCCAATCAGGGCCCGCGCGTGCGGAGTCATTCAGCGCGCGCCGAGCTGCGGTCATAGGGATTCCTCCCTCCCCGCAGGCCTGGTCCGGCCGCACCGGTCGCAGGGCTGGTCACAGCGGGGGTGGGTTGCGGGACTCCCCGGGGGAACGCTCACCTGCTTGGCCGCGGCGAGCCCCGCTCGGCGGCACGCCCGCAGCATGGCTCGGAGCGGCGGCCGGCGCGGCCCGCGGGAAGGCGCCTTGCGCGGGTCCTGCCGGCGCCGCCTCCGTCCCCCCTTCAGCGGGCACTGCGCCTGCGCAGGCGCTCCCGCCCCGCCAGGGGGCGGCCGCGCGTGACGGGTCTCGCGTGGCCAATGGGAGGGCGGGCACGGGCCGCGCGACGCCGGCGGGGCGGGGTGGAGCCCACGCGCGGGGGCGCGTGCGCTGAGCAGGGGTCGCGAACTCCCGGCACGGTCCGGGCGCGGGCGGAACAGAATAAAAAAAATAAAAAAAATAAAAAAATTAAAAAAAAAATCACATAATGGGTCAGGTCGGATGTGACTACAGTTGGCCGTCTGGTCGAATCTCCCTCCTTAAGCAGAGCGATCCCAGAGCACGCGGCACAGGATTGCAACCAGACAGCTCTGGGGTGTCTCTAGTGAGGGACACTCCGCACCCGCTGTGGGCAATGTGCCCCAGTGCTCGGTCACGGCACTGTGGGGATCTTCTTCCGCACGTTCAGGTGCCGCTCCTGGGCATCAGTTCTGCCCCTTCCCTCATACCCCACTGCCCGGCACCACCGAGCACAGCCTGTCCCTGCTCCGGGCACTGACAGTGTACAAATAAATTCGGACACTGACGGACATGGATGAGGTCTCCTCTCAGGTCTCTTCCCAAGGCTGAGCAGCCCCAGCTCTCTCAGCCTTTCCTCCAGTCCCCCAGTCTGGGCGTAACACAGCACATTTTATAGCGTTTATTAACAATTTACAGCTATAACCTTTCACAGCTCGCTCATAAACCTTGGGCTAAGAGCACTCAGAAGCCATTTTTATCTCATCCTTCAACCAGTCCGGCCAGATTTCTCAAGAGAAAAAAAATCAGAATACACCAGTAATGTGCACAAACAATGAGTTAAATCCACTTGGTGTGTTTTGTAGGAGACTTTAGTAACAGGCTTCAAACCCCCGGGGAGGAGAACGGCGTATGCCGGTCACTGAAGGTGACGGCTGTGAGGGGGGAAGGAGCGGGAGCGGGGTGGGCGAGGACTCTGGGTGTGTGAGGGATCCCGGCTCCGGTGAGAGATCCCGGTTTCGGTGAGAGATCCCAGCGCTAGTGCGGGATCCCGAGTCCGGTGAGACATCCCGGCTCCGGGGCAGGATCCCGAGTCCGGTGAGACATCCCGGCTCTGCTGCGCGATCCCGGCTCCGCTGCGGCCGCCGCCTCCTTGGGCGGGACCCGGCGCGGCCCCGCCCGGCGCAGCGTGGCCATGGCGGCGGCGGCGGCGGCCCGCGGGGCCCTGGCGGGTCGGTACCGGGGCGGTGTCTGTGTCGGGGATGGCTGGGGGTGTCTGGCGGGGATGTTTGTGCTGAGGCTCTCCCGTGTCCCCGCAGGGATCCTGCGGCGCTGGGTCCCCCGTGCGCTCCCGCTCGGCGGCCCCTCCGCCCGGTGCGTCGGGCACGGACCGGCCCCGG
The DNA here is from genome assembly GCA_013401375.1 of Spizella passerina. NCBI lineage: Eukaryota > Metazoa > Chordata > Aves > Passeriformes > Passerellidae > Spizella > Spizella passerina. The sequence goes on along the minus strand of WBNQ01057763.1, from coordinate 14,118 downwards.
CCCCGGCCCCGCTCTGGACCCCGCGGCTGCTCGGCGAGAACCGGCCCCGGGCAGGGACCCCCTCGGTGCTCAGCAGGTGCGGCTGCGCGGCTTCTCCCTCGTGCCAAAAACCCTTAAAAGGGGCTTCAGTTTCTCTCTATATACCTTATATATCTTAAATATTTTAAATATCTTAAATATCTTATATATATGTACCTAATATATTTTTATTTGCATGCCTTACATGTTTTTACTTACTTGTTTTAGGTGTGTTCTATTGTTNAGGAATATATATTTTATTCCACTACACATGCATTACATAATATGCAATGTACTGTGAATTTATGTATCCTATAATATATATAATTTATCGTGTGTATTAATATGGTTAAGATAGTCTATGTTCTATTTAATAATATAATATGTAGTACTATATAATATATGCAATATGTGTCGTATATATGTTGAAATTCCTCCATATATATATATGAATATTGTAGAATCATAGGTTGGAAAGGACCTCTGAGATCATCAAGGCCAGCACTAAATCATGTTCTCTCAAGTGCCACATCTGCACAGATTTTACATCCCTCCAGGGATGGTGACTTGTCCAATTGCCCTGCACAGCCTGTTCAGTGCTTGACAACTCCCACTGTGAAGAAAGTTTTCTCTAGAGTGAATCTAAACCTCTCCTGACAAAACTTTCTCTTGTCCTGTTGTTTCTTGGGAGAAGATACTGACCCCATTCCCCAGATAGACAGACAGACAGACACATGTATTATAAATAAACCTCAGTCTGACACTCTTGGGCACCTTTTCACTCTACAATGGGTCTGTGTTAGCCCCAAAGCCTCCCACTTCAGTCTTGAACCAGGAGGTAAATCAGGATATTATTTGCAGCCAAATTTTACAATCACTCTTGTAATCGCTGCTCTTCCTCATGCTGTTGATGGGTGTTGGACTAGATGATTTAAACAGGTCCCTTTCACCTCAAACTATTTTGTGATTAATATTCTTAAAGTCATTTCTGAATCCAAGTAACAGCTGAATATTGGCTTCTGAGTGTTTGACTGCTTTTAGTTGATTAAAAAAGGTGCTCTGTGTGAAATAATAAGCTTGAGCTGAATTTTGACAAGGGTCCAGCCCTGCCATTGGTATCCTACACCCATTAGGTGCTGTGCTGTAATATTGGATGAGTCCTTGTTACCCTTCAAACAAGCCACAGCTCTTCTGATCTTTCTATGTGTAATAAAGGCAGTAATTTCTTTTTAAAAAAGGTGTTTCATTCCTGTTCTGTTTCCCTCTTCATTTTGGGGTTGGTTTGGTTTCTTTTAGTGTCACACCTCTACTTCCAAGTTTACTCCAGCAGCCAGCAAGGACCCTCACCTACTGCAGCCTGCGGAAAGGAAAGAGGAAAAGTGTGAAATCTGTGGTCAAAAGGTTCCTCCGGCTGCACAACGGCCTCTGGGTGAGGAGAAAGGTGAGAGTTTTGGGATAATGAGAGCCTGTTCTTCTCAGTCAGAGTAAAGTGTAATTGTTTTCCTTCTCTTGGAGGGCAGTGGCTGGTGTGGAAGTTAAAAAAAGCTCTGTAGAGAGACTCCCATTTTCCCAAAGTGAGGGATTTATCCGGGTTTGCTGAGCAGTGTGGCTGTGTTTGTGCACTTGCAGTGACCTACTAAGAAACGGGGTTTTTTTGGTGTGTGTTTTCTCCTGACAGTCTGGTTATAAGAAGAAGCTGTGGAAGAAGTCAGCTGCCAGGAAGAAGCGTTTGAGGGAGTTGGTGCTGTGCACCAGGACCCAGTGTAAGCTCCTGGATAAAATGACCACTTCCTTCTGGAAAAGAAGAACCTGGTACGTTGATGATCCCTACCAGAAGTACCACGACCGCACAAATCTCCGTGTGTAGAATTTGGGGTTTGCACGTCTCTGGTCATGTGGCAGGGTCTGGGCTTTGGAACATGCATCTGTAATGCCTGTACTTTTTAAAATAAAAATCCGAGCAGAATTATGGGAATCAATGCCCACAATAAAGGAATATTTGAATTTATCTTCATCTGCTGTTTGTTTTACTTAGCAGAGGTCAGACTGGTCACCTACACGTTCTCATGTCTGGTGGTTTCCCGTGATTATTTATCATGGAGGAATACACTAATGCACTAAAAGTGAATAATTCAACATACTGAATATTATTTTTTGAAATAAATGTTTCAATAACCCCAGAATCTATTTTTTCTGCATCCATACTAGGTGGTGGCTCTCTGAATGGAGTCTTCTGGGGAAGAAGAAAAAGGAGAGCAGGGTCCATCTTAGGATTGTTGCCTGTCACAATAACACACTATTGCCTTGTGTCCATGCTAGAAAGTGCAGGAGGGAAAAAAACCCAAACCAGAGTTTCATAGCTACATGCTGGTTTTATAAATGATTTTAAAACATATTGGCCACCAGCTTTCATTACAGGACTCACATTTTGTGTCCTCTTGGTTTTTGAGTAGTAGAATCTATTCTTTGTGTCCTGCACAACATCAGAGTAATTTCTTGTTTTTTCCTTTAAGTCCAAATAGACCTCATACTGCACATTCCTGGTCACACATAAATGGAACAAACCCAAGGGTTTATCATGGAGTCTCTTTGGAGTGAGCAGATCAACTAGATGCTGTTTTTGCTAAGGCTTGGATCAGATGTTTTCTCTACAAAGCTGATACTCCAGAAAGTGCATGAAAGCAGTACTTTAAAGCATTCCCTGATGCCATTTTTGAGCAGACAGTCCCTGGTGCTCAGCCCCAGAGCTGCCTGTACAGCAGAGGTGGTTTGCTGTACCAGGCTGTAGCATTGCAATGAATTCACTAGTTACTCAGAGTGTTCAGTAGCTGTATTTTGTTCTTTTTCCAGTTCATGATACAGAAAGTTCTGAAGGACATGCAGCACTTAGTGAATACATCTATATACAGTCAGCCAGAATTCAGATAAAAATAATACAGCAATCAAAGTGATTATTCTGGCCTGCCAGATACATTGAACAGACTAAAGATGTTTGGTTTTGTTTTTTGTTCTTTTTTTTTTTTTTAATAAAGAAAAGATTAAGACTTTATTCAAGATGTATATCAAGCAGTATAACAAAACCAGCAAAACATCAAACCTTTGGAATACAGTTGTAATGGCCGTCCTTGTGAGGCATCGAGTGTACCATTGTATCACAGACCTTTTCTACCCATCACAGGAAAGAAATCACACCAAGTGCACAATTATGAGCCTTAAATAGTTTGTCTAAACGCAAATCCCGACGTGTTCTCTGCTAGTTCAAATGTGCTGGATGCAAAACAGGAACCTGAAACTAACAGCAAAAGGGAGACTGTGGGTGAGGAGCACAAGGGTTCATCACGACACGAGGACTCGCCGGCAGCCAGAGGCAGCAGGTTGTTTACAGGAGGAGCGTTGTCTCCAAGCAGCTTTCTTGAATAAATTTTCTGATTCTCTTTCCTTCTGTGCTGGGTTTGCACTTCCACGAGGTTTTTAGGTTGATTCATTCCAGGGTGACAGGGACACACGTGAAGTCTGTCTTGTTTTTGGTGGGATCCTGATTCGCAGTTGGTGACTGCTGGAGCTGCGCTGATGCTGACCCCTACGGCAGGAGGGGAGGCACAGAGGGGACCACTGGGCTGCTCCAGGCTTGTCTCTTCATAACTGCACAAGTTTATGGTAAATTGGGGAGGTCATTCACAGGCCTGTTTACCACAGACCACCTCCAGCTGCAGTTTCCCTCCCCTCAGCCTCAATTTTATGTGATTAAAATAACGCACGTTTCACTGGAGCCTTGAGCTGGGTAAAGGCTGTTTCTTAGGGCTGGCTGTTCTCTTCAGAGTTCCACTCTCTCAGCCCTCTCTGAGACATCAGGAGGTGCTGCCTGCCCTACAGGACTGATGGTAGGGGCCAGCTGCCTGAAAGGCCCCAAAACTGGGCTTTTAAACTGGGCCAGATCTGCTGTTTTAAACCATCAGCTGAAAGATTGCTTGATTTTAGGAGGGGAGATCTAGAAGTGCTCAGTCAGCCTGCACACCCAGAGCTGGAATGGAAAGGGAGCTGAGAACTGCTCCTTTCCAATACATGCCTAGAAAGCATCCATCCATCCATCCATCCATCCATCCATCATCCATCCATCCATCCATCCATCCATCCATCATCCATCCATCATCCATCCATCATCCATCTCTCCTGCACACCCCGCTTTGCCAGGAGGGGTCAGCAGCAGTGCACGAAGGCGAATCACCGAACCGGGCTGCTCCTTGGCAGAGGCTCCAGAGAAAAGCTGGAACAAAAGCCTCACGGGTGATGTTTATCCAGAATGAACACAGCAGCTGTGACACCGAGCTGACAGCCTGGGGCAGCCCCTGTGAACAACCTGTGCCAGGAAGGTGAGGAATCAAAGCGAGTGGCCGCTCTCGTCTGCACAGAGCACTGGAGCACAAGGAGCACGAGTGCACGAGGTCAGGCATTCACATTTCTGTCTATCTCTATGCAAATATACAGCTCCGTTGATAATACGGTTTTTCTTTTCCAGAGATATGAAAAGGTTTATTTTTCTCATTTATACAGTGAATGTTTTGAGAGATATAAGGCAACTCCCTTGTCAACATTTCACCTCAGCACTTAAGAAATGCTAAACAGTCAAGTTTACAGTAAAACAGCAGATTAGACGCACATTAAATAGTTTTAGTGAGAATCAATGTTAATACAGCATGGCTGAGATTAGAACTTGTCAGATGTTATGCAGCTCTATGTTGTTGGGGTTATTTGGCATAATTGAGTGCAAACTTGTCAGCTTCTTTTTTATCTTACAGCAGCCCATTGCATAGCAGGGAAACATGGCTTGCTTGCAACAGGATTTTATTTTCTGCTAACAGTGCAGGCAGTTTTCCTATTTCTTTTTAATGTTAGCCAAAAGAAATCAAATAAACTCTAAAGCTGCTTAGAAGTAAAATACATAAGCTTAGCTTCTCAAAGCTTTTGCTGAGTATCTTCCAGGGACCAACTCTTCCGTAACTGCTCTTTAGACAGGTTTGTTTGGCTTTTTTTTTTAATTTACTTTCCGAAGAATTTTTCAAAATTTGCAAATAAATGGAAATAAAATTCTCAGGTAATGAGGCCAAATACTGTGGCAGACACAGGAAACTGCTTGATTTTCCATTTCCTAGCCAGGTCAGATAAACATTTCTCTGTGTGTGTAATTTATTTCTTTCTGCCCCACACGTGTAGGAAGCTGTGGGGGTGACCTCAGGGATCCACCAGATGAGCAGCTGGGATATGGATGCACACCTGGCAGAGAAATGGTTTCAAAGGCCACTTCAGAGTTACCTCTGAGCCTGGCACACTCCAGCTGGCTTTTGGCACCCTGGGCTGCACCTGAGCCACATGAACTGTGACACCATGGAGCCCCTGTGCTGATCCACTGGTGATGGCACATCCCACACAATGCTAAATCCTTCTCTAGTCTATGTGACAGGTCCAGGAGCAAACACAAAGGGTCACATAATTAACTGATGTGTGAATCTCACATGCTCAACACTTACAAGAGACACCAACTTGAAGCACAAATACACAAACCCTACCATGTCTTCCTCTTCTTTTATATTTCCCATTTAGATATGGATACAAATAAACCACTCCATCTGGTTCTTGTGGTTCTAACCAAACTCCAGGCTTCAAAAAGCAGCTCAGACCCAGCACCTCCTCTGCTCATGCCAGCAGAACAGCAGCAGAGCAGAGGGCTGTGACTGGCACTGTTGTAGCAGGGGAGAAAGATGTGTTTTCCCCAGAAATGCATCACTAAAGCCATTCTAATTTCTNCTTTCTCTAACAAATCTTGAACATTTTGTACAGTCAAAGTACTTTGACATTTGTTACATCATTCACAGTCTTGAGGAGGAAGGGAGGAAGGAGAAATCCATGGGTTCTGCAAATCCACTTCATCCATGATAAAGCCATAAATAAATACACTGTCAGTGTAGCATCATGAGAAACCGATTATTGTTGTTTCCTCTGGGCATTCACAGAGCAAGAGCTATGCAGACACAAATGAAACTGGAAATGTACACTGTGGGTGGGTGCACACTCTGCAAACCAAACCAGGAGCCCTCAGGTGCAGGTCCTGCCATCTGTCCCACCCACAGCAGGGACAAACACCAGCAGTGAGCCACAGAAGGACGTGGGGAGAGGAGGAGAAAGGCCATGTCTGCAGGGCTGCACATCAAAGCACATCCATCCCACTGCTGCTTCCCAGGTCATGAACAGTAGCTCTTTAAGGCAGAAGAGAGACATTCTGTGGATCTTGGTGCTATTGGCTCATTGCACTCACATTTTCAGTGGCAGAGGACGAGGTACTTTTCTTCCTGAAGCGAGGTCTGAGAGTCCTAGGCGGTGCCTGCAGAGAAACAAGGCAAAACTTCAGAGGCACAGTGGGAAACATCTTTTTCCTCCTTAAAACACACCCACCTTTGTGAGGCCTCTGTGAATAGGATCCCATTCCTCTCATGAAGTAATGCAATCTTCAGTTTGGCCCTGAAGATGAGTAATGAACGCCAGCTGAGGACTAATCTCTTTAAAAACCCTGTTGTACACCCAGGTGTAATCAACACATTCCCCTGTGGTGCTTGGTTAGAGGTGTGGCTAAGGATTGCAAGTAACTCAACAGCTGAAAAAGCCAGGTCAAACTGGTGCCATTTACAGCAGCTAGAGATCAAACTGGTGGCAGGGAGCCAGCTCTGGTGTCTCCCAGCCCATCCTGCCCTGTCCAAGCCACCCTCAGCTCCTCAGAGGGCACAGCTCATGGCATTACAAAGCTGAAGGGTTTCCCACCATGGAACACACCATAATTCTCATGAGGCAGAACTCTTTAAAATCACTCCCTTGCTTGGGAAAGAGGCCAGACAAAATCTGTTGAAATTATTTTAGAAACCAGCTATTGGAATTGTGCCTTGTAGTCAGCTGGTGCAGAGCTTTTACAAGGAGCCCTGACTGCCAGGAGGAGGCAGGCCAACTCCAGGAATTTGGTTTCCTGTGGTTAACCCTGTTCTCCAGACTCAGACAGACACTAGGCCAGCAAACAAATGAAAGAAAAAGCCCTAATCTGGTGTGGCATTGTGTTTCATGAGCTCCACAACAAGAAATGGTTATCAGATGTTGTAACAGGTGTGGATTCTCAGTATGGAGCCAAGTAACACTGCAAGGTGTGGTAGGCTCTTCTACTCCATTTACATAAACATCCAAAGCCTTGCTTTCTTAATAGCATTAACCCAAATTTACCTGTAAGGGCCTGACAGGGCCAAAGCAAGGACTTTTCTGTTTTACAGGACTTTCAAACCCAAGACCATGCCCTGTTTCTGCATTGCCATGATGCAGCAATGTATAACTATTCATATAGAGAAGGGACTGCAGCACTGCAGTGAGGTTTTGTTTAGACAACACCTAAATCTCCATTTTTTCCAGCTTGACCATAAACCCAAGTAGTTTCCCACAGAGATGGGATTAATCCAACACTTCACCCCATCTTCCAAGCCTGAAATCTTACCCCAGGTCCCTGCAGTGAATCCCCAACAGATCTGGATGGGATCTGGAGCAGAGGAGAGGAGCAAAGCTGCTGTGCACTTACAGCAGCAATGATCCCATGATGCAGCTGGATCCACAGAGCAGCTGTTTTTTTTTCAGAGGAGCTCTGTGCAATCCAGGAGCCCAGGGACACAGCCAGAGAACCAGAGCAGCACTGGGACAAGGCTGCTCTTGGGGAAGCCGTGTGGCTCTCAAAGCAAAGCTGCCATTAACTGCACAGCCAAGGCTCTTGAACAGAGCATGAACAGCTCTGCTCCTTTGGGAGGCCCCTGCACAGCTCTGGGAGTGTCTGGAGAGGCTGCACCTTTCCATGGCCACAACAGAGCAGCCCAGAGCTGGGTGGCAGCCCCAGAGGCAGCACAGCCCAGCAGAAGGGGTTGCAGCTGCTGGGCAAACCTCACAGCTCTGCTCCCTCACACTGAGCCAGGGGAAGGGAACAAACTCAGCTTCCCACACGTGGCTGTGCCTCCATCCACCCTGCCCACATCTGCAAGGAGTCTTGGCCTACAGCATCTCCCACGGAGGTTTTATTTCCTCCATAACGAAATGTTGCTAAATTTTTGGCAAATCAGAGTGAGATCTGCATTTCCTTTAGGTCTTTTGTCTCCATGAAGCAACTTAAAGTGTATTTAGTGAGTTTAGACCAAAGAGAGGTGTTTGTTCAGTTGAAGATTCCTGTTGAAGTCATAGAAGGAGGAGTCTTGACAGTATGGAAGTACCTCAAGGGGTGGATCCTTCTTTTTGGGCCTTTTGTTCAGGGATGCACAATCGTTCTCTTCATCATCTGAGAACACCGAGCCTTTTGTTTCACACTTTATCTCAGGTGGCTTCTCATACCTAATGTCCACACTTAATTCACCTATTTAACACAGCCATTTGCAGCCTAAATGTGAAGACAGGATGAGGAAATCAGTGATGGTTTGATTCACACAAACATCACCCACTGCAAAGCCATGCATCTTCCAGGGATTAATAAAAGAAGGGTCACACATCACACTCTAATAATAGCAGCTGTGGGGTTAGAAATCAGTAGGCTCTTGTTTACAAAGCCATTATAAAGTCTACTTTGATTATTTTACACAGAATTGAGACTAAATTCACAGCTTTAGATGTCTGGGAGGTTCTGCTGGGCAAACCTTTTGTTTGTTTGTTTGTTTGTTTGCTCAGGGATAAATAAAATATCTGATTTCTTGAATTGCTGGTTCCATCCATAGCTCCTGCATCTACTGCTTCCTCTAGAAGACTCCAAATGGGTGTTGAAGCCCCTGGTAAGCACAGAGAGAGCTGCCTGGGATGCAGAAATAGGAAACACAGCAGCACTTACAGACCTGAAACTGAGAGTGGTCAAGGCAAGCCTTGTGGCCAAGTGGTCAAGGTCAGGTCAAGACTCAGTCTGAGATCCACTGAAGTTCTCAAAAAGCTTCACCAGGCATTGAGGGGACCCTCATCAAGTGGGTGTGCTGCTGGAAAACCAGGGCAGGGAAAAGTGTCTCTTCTGGAGCGAATGTGGTGGTGGAGCACTGGCTCTGCTGATGTTCCTGAGGGCAGTTTGGGGCCTCATAACTTCAACCCACAAACACTTGGTGGTTCTTACCCTTGGAACTCATGGCACAATCTTTGTGGGACTGGTTGTGCTACACAACACAATCCAGAGCTGCCTAAATACACACAGTACATTTAACAGCCCAAAGCAAGAGGTACAGAAGAGGAAACTCAACATGACCAAGTTTCCTGCTCTCCGTGGTTTCTTCAGGGCTGGAGGTTTCTCTGTTTAATTGAGAGGGCTTTTTTGATTCTCAAACACGGCAGGAGGGGAACTATTTGCTGTTTAGATGGCACTAATCAGAATTACTGGGTCTATACTTCGTTGCATGAACATACATAGAAATAATGCTCTGTGCTTCTTGTCTCAGCCTGTGTAAGTCTGCTGGACCAAAGACTGAACCCCAAAGCCTGAAACCAAAGAGGATTCTTCAACATCTAATACTTACTAATCCCTTTTGATTCTTAAAGCCCAAAAGAACTGAATTCTTCGACAGCTCTTCCAGTTGGGTATCAGACAGAGGGGAAATGATTTGGCTGCAGCAGCACCACAAGTCAGGAGCAGATCACCAGATTAAAGTCAGCAGTAATCCCTCTCAGCCCACAGGATGCAGCTGCTGCTGGAGACAGCAGCCTGTGCACTCCATCCTGTGCCCACTGACCCTGTGCCTCTCCCCCTTTATCAGCCTGCAAACCCCACTGCAGCTTTGCAGGAAGAGCTGCAAGTTGGCTTTTCCCCCAACTGTAGTGAAGGTGTTGATAAGCACATTGCAGAGAGGCCCAGGGTAATGCTGAAATGTTTTTGTTCTGTGTAGGACTGTAGTGTGAATATTGCACTGTGGGGAGAATAAAATGTTCTCTAGTACAGGAATGTTATGGGATAAAATAGAAATTTTATCCCTCCACTTGGGAAGTGATCTACCCAGGAGCAGCAAAGAACAACTTCCACATCCAAGAGGGTCTAAGCTAGGCTGCTCCTGGGTAGATCACTTCCCAAGTGGAGGGATAAAATTACTATCAAAATTTAGTCAAGTTTAGCAGAAGTGGCTCAGAACCTCTTTCAATGGCCTCGCTGAGGTTTGCACAGTGAACAACACACCCCAGCCATGTGCCACTGAGAGCAGACAGGGCTTTCAGCAGGGAAAAAGGGCTTGGAATGGGACAGGATGGAGGGACACGCAGAGCTGGGGTGGTCAGTGACCAGAGTGAGGAGACACTGGCTGCTGAGTGACCAGAATTGTGACAATGTGCATTCCACAACCAGCCAGTCCATGGGAAAGGAGCCAGGAGGAGCTGCCAGCCTGACAATGCTCCTGTGAATGGCTTTGCAGCACACATTGCTTTCTTCATTACTGTGCTCTCTCTTAAATCAGATCCTGGGTAAAAAGGATACCCAGAGAGCTCTGCCACCATGCCACCCCCACAAGCCTCCTGCAGGTTTTCCATTCTCCCCATCAGCCCAAGCATCACATCCTGGCCTGAAGCTGCTTCCATGAAGATCAGGGAGAGCTCAGCCTCCCAGCTGGCACACGCTGCTTTGATCCCTCAGCTGAGAGGGCTGTGAAGCTCCCTGCAAGTTGGGCTGGTGCCCTTTTCTTCCCTGCTCCACGTCATTGTGAGCGGGACACTGAAAACCACCCAAATGGGAGCCAGCTTGGCTTCAGCCTCACTGAACTGGAAAAAGGAAGATGGGCTCTCCCAGGCTTTTCCACTACTTTTCTGGCCATGGATGAGAAAATATCTTTAATGCACACAGCACTTTCCTTCAGACCTGGAACAAGAAGGGAGGACTCCCTGCCTTGGGAAGGACATCTGTATTTTGAGCAAGCCAAGCTCACATTGATCTGCCAGGCTTTGGGGTGCCAGCCTTTGGCTCTGAAATTGTTATTTTTGTGAATATGGTGATGATATGATAAAAAAACTGATTTTCTGACATGAATAGAGTGAGTAAAAATGTAAGGCAGGGGTTAATCAGAAGAACAAACACACCTGTGAGGAACTGCTGAGAAAGGAGGTTTAAAGTGAATGGAAGGGCTCTGGGACACCAAGGGCTGTTACCAGGGAAGGTAAAGATTGAGGAGTTAAACATTGCCAGGGCTGGAGCGTGCACTTTGAGGACAGCACTTGGCCTTGGGTGACCTCCTGTGTGTTTCTAAGAGGCATTTTATGGTCTGAGGCTGTGGGGTCACTATCAGATGTCCCCAAAGCAGCCGAGTCAGCAGAGTGTGCTGCTCCAGGGAACAGCCAACACCCCCAGGGGCTGTCCCAGGCTGTGTAAAACCAGGGATCAGACACCAGGCCTTGCCCTGGCTCTGTCTGGGACACTCACTGCCCATCCCAGGGTGGGATGTGTTTTAGGGGTCTCCACCTGTTACATTTAAGGCTCCACAGCTTTGTGTGGAGGGGCTGAAATGCTGCAGAAGTGGGAAATGGGCTGGAGTTCCAGGCCTAAAGCTGCTGCTGCCTCTTGCAAACACCTTTTGTGCACAGACCAGATTACACTCCTCTCTCCACTAAAGCAAGACAGAATCTGACTGTAAACTGTCTAAGGAGACAAATTATTCCAGTAAATTCCCTTAATTCCAGTTCCTATCATTCCAATCATAATTCCTCCCAAGGGAACTGATACAACCAGCACACTGGGAGGGAAGCCCTGGAAATGGGCACATTTCAACTTAAAGCAGACATTGGAGTGCTCTGCAGAGCTGGGATCTGAGCTGTTAATGCACCTCAGGAACAACCCAGCACGGAGCAGGAAATGTGGGGCCAGATCATTGCAATCTTTGATCTCTATGATTCAACAAGGCTGAGAAATTTCACTTGCAGAACTCTTCCTACAGCAATATCTGGGATTCAGCATGTGCTGGTTCAGCAATCACTTTGGTTCAGACTCTGGTCCATGCTGCCATGTAAATCTGTACCAAATTCCTTTGGATTTTCTTGACAACAGAAGCCAGGACCTGGCCCAAGCGAACAAGTGACTTTGATCTAGATCCTCTGAAAAATCTGCACACTTAAGTACAGTAACAGTGAGACTCAGGCAACTTTGACATTGGACTCCCCTTATTTTGCCAGGCACAATAATTCTGTCTCCCATCACTTGAATTCTCAGGAGCAATGGGGAAAACCACAGTCACAGACTACACAAAGCAAGAGTGATGTATGGTATCATTGTAATGGAAGGCAAAGTCACTCCAAAGTGAAGCCTTCCCAGGGCATCATTCACACAAAGAGCTTTGCACAGCACTGAATAAGCACAGGAGAACAGATATTTATTCTACGATGGCCATCAGCTTCTTTCCCCTGCAACAAAGATAAATTCACCATCATTTCCAAAAGACATTGACCCAAGTCCTGTCCTCCCCCAGCAGTTTTCATTGCCAAACCAAGGAGTTAGGAGCAGCCAACTACACCAGCACACACGGCCCAGGAGCCACCAAACAGAGGCACAGATCCTTTCCAAAGCTGGAGTCCAGTGCAACCAAAGCAAACAAACCTAATTACATCAACAAAGTCACCCGTTAATGAAAACACATCCCACAAATGAGTGAGTTGTTAAGTGCTAGTCTATTCCAAACACCTCAGAGGAAAATTCATGCAATCTGTAACACTTACATCAGAGTCCCATAATATTTACATAGAGAAAAAGAAAGAATAAACTGTTAGGAGAAAACATTTGGGTGCAGAGGGGGAAGGAACATTGTTTCAGAGCACAGAAATATTCATCTTTGCTTTTATCAGATTTGTCATTCAGCTGAAGTTTATTAAACAATAATTAATGTTTTCACTTTCTGCTGGTACAATGCAAATGTACTTCAAAACTACTGATTTTCTGTGAGTTTTTTTTTCTTCCCTGAAGTAACCAAAATACATCTGAAACTATTTTTAAATCTCAAAAAGAAAATCACAAATTGCTATTCAGAAATACCAGCGCAAAGTGATGCAAACCAGCCCTGTAAAAATTTGCTTCAGTATTTAGTAAAGGGAAATTTTATGGAACAAAATGCCCAGAGCAACAGAAAATTGCTGTTTGTTCTTTAAGTTCAGTAAGGTTAAAAAAATTCCTCAGAATAAGAGCTGGAAGCAAAACTGGCTAAGAACCAAAATAAAACCACCTACACCGTTTAATTGAATTAGTTCAGAGATGTACAATCAACCCCCTTGACATAAAGTCAATTAGTGTTTTTAAAGCACTTTCCACTGTAATAACTCATGTGCACTTCTGAGCAAGCCACAAGGGAGGGGTTGGATGGCTAACAGAGCAGAGAGGTGATTTATTATTTATTTAAAGCACAATTCAGTGGGTGTCCCATCGAGGTCCTTGGGGAGCTGGGTGTGATCTGTCACCTTGTGGGGCACACCCAAACCAGAGCCATTCATCACAAATGTCCCCGCACATTTCTCACACTGCCGAAGGCTTCTGAGCACCATTTTAGTATTAAATGCCCCCTCAAATACTTGCAGTGCCAGCAATTCTCCTGATATACAGCTGGTTCTTCCATTCATGAGAGATATATTTATTCTCTGCAAGAATTAAAATGGTTTCTCCCTCTCAACCATGCCCCAGGTCTTTGCAACAGCACCTAGGAGACATTAGTTGAGAGAACAACACCAAACATATTTTGTTACTTCTTAAATGCTGGTCCCAAGCAAGATTGTTTAACATTGAGCAGCCTTTAAGCATTTGCCAGGCACTGCCAAAAGACAAACAGAGATCCCTGGAGATTTTCACTCTGTCCTCTCTGAAAGGGAAAAGGAGCTCTTACATAATTGTACCACTGCTCCTGAATGCTGCAGCCTGACTTTCCACAGAACACAAAGGAGAGAAATCAGAAACTTGGGTTAAAACCTGGAGGGAGTTCCACCAGCAAAGGCCTGGCCAGGAGCAAAAGCAAGAGGAGCTGGCACAGGAGCTGTCAAAAAGATGAGCTGGAGTGCATCTGTCAAACAGGCTTGTGGTTTAGAGAGGCTGAGAGCAGAGCAGAGAGCTCTGAGAGC
>WBNQ01057759.1:4160-16512 GCA_013401375.1 Spizella passerina | reverse complement strand
TTCAAAAGAGCAATGGGGATTTTGTCTATTCTTTTTCTCTAATAACTGTGCCTTTGTGTTTTGGACAAAATTTATCTCACTTTATCTGTTCCAAACCCAGGTATTCCATCTTGGCTACTTATAAGCTTCCCTCAGCAGTGAATGAAGAGAAGCAGTCCTCTCCAACAGGAGATTGCTCTTCTTAAACTAGGAGGATGTTTGGAATAGGTAGGATGAATTCTCCTCTCAGGTGGTGGTCACTGGAGGTGCCCAATGTGTACCTGGTTTGGACTCCAACATGACAAAGTAAAGTAAGTTGAACACAATCTTTTGTAACCCGGAGTGATCCTTGAAGCATTTTATGGACATTTTGCATGTGTATTTTGGGTTCTGTCTTAACCAGTGTGCACTTGATGCTATTATATAAAGCACAGTACTTTTATGTGTCATAGAGAGATTGTCTGAAGGTTATTTGTTTGTGAAAATGAAAAATCAAAATGTGTCTAAAAAGGCTAGCATAGAGTTAAAAATGATGGGTTTCAATACTTCTTCTTCACAACTACCAATGTTGTTTAAACCGCTCAGAATAAGAAACACGCCAAAAAGGGAGGCATGGGTTTTGTTTGGATTTTTAAAAGTATTTTCCTTTTAAAACTCCTCCACTTGCTTTTGGAACTGTGTACATGACATTCAAGAGTCACATTTGCAAGTATTTTGCATTCAGCAGTATCTTATAAATACCAGTGATCTTTCATATTGCATTTTTCGTTCTATACTGATCATTCACATGGCCTCTCCTGCTGTTATACAGGGACAGACTTCCCAACAGATTTTTTTTCTTTGAATGTTTTCACGAAGTAAACAAATAAATGATGCAGAAATGTATTGAGGTAGAATACCACCAGGTGAGAATTTTCCCAGTTTCCAGGATAATCCTGCATAGTTCTCTCCAAACTGCTGTCCATCAGAATGGGAGGTAACCACCACTAGATGGTGGTGGTGGATGCCACACTCGGGGTACCTGGCGCCTCTTGGGCTGGCTTTCTCACAAGAAACATTTGGGCACACCGTGGAAACTCTGGAAACTCCACTGTGCTGTAAGTCAAACATTATCCTGGATCCCACTCCAAGCAAGAACCAAGTGCTTTAACTTGCTACAGGCTGTTGTATTACTATCAAAAGCTGCATAAAGGAAAGTCTTAACACTTTGGAAAAATGTCATGCCCAGTGTGAGACATCTGAGCACTGCAGGACATTGACAAAAACAAAAATCAGGAATTTGGGAGTTTCTCTAGATTTCATTTAAAATAATCACACTCTGCCCCGTCATGGTTCAGCTGCCTTTGTCGAATTTAGCTCCATAATTGGCAGTGGAAACCTCTTTGCTTCCTCTCTTATGGAATTTACATGTTCTCCTGCTCTTCCTTCAAGCAATGTAATTAAAAAGCCTGCTTAGCATAATTAATTTGCAAACAGGTTGGATGAAATGGGATTGTATCCCAAAGGCTTTTTCAGCATTAAGTAGAACTACTTCTTCAAGTATACTTTAATCTAGAGTCTCCTCTACATAAATTTCTTGCATTTTGCATTTTAAAAGCTCTTCATTTTAAAAGGTGCTGCAGTTGGTAGCCCAGTTGTGACTTGTGTTTCTGATATGGTCCTAGATTACACAGCTCATTCTGCAAACCATGTCCCCAGAGCACCCAGTCCCGAGCAGAGGGAGGCTGTGCAGTCAAGAGCTCATCCATGCTGAAGAGGATTTTTTCTGAAAACAACTTATTTTCCTAAAAAATCCTCTCTCCAACATCATCTGAAACAGCAACATGGCATTTTAGATGTTAATGGGAATATTAAAATCAGTCCTGCACAGCCAGCCAGAGGAATACGGAGGGAACAGGGAGGGAGGAAAACCTTCCCAGAGGGAGCAGCTGGGACCTGCCCTGTGCCCCCGCTCGCATCAGCAGCCGTCATTCCCCACCGAGAGCTGCTCTGCTGCCTGCACCAACACTTGGTGTCATCCCTCCTTCCTCTGCAGGCTTTCTTCTAGGTTGGATTTTTAGTTTTGTTTGGTTTTTGTTGTTCTTGTTTTGTTTTCTTTTTGCTTTGTTTTGTTTTGTTTTGTTTTTTTAAACTGAGATCTTGTCCCCTTCACTCTACACCAGAGAGATTTCAGCACCCTCCCATGATAAACTCATTTCCAAAGAGTGATAATAAATCAATCATTTATGGCATTAACAGCTTAACTCCAGAGACTTTTAATTCCAATACAATCGCCAGTAGCTGGCAACAGAAGGCAAATGGAAAGCCCTACCCCCAAACCTCACTTAAAGCTTATCATCCCAGATTAGAAACAAAGAAGATTATTTCAGTGATCTAACCTGAGAAAAGATCATTTGGGTAGTTTGACAAAGAGGGAAGTACATTTGTGATGTGACAGTAATGGGCAAGTGATGTAATAAACAGTCCAGTCTCCAGCACAATCATTCAACCATTTGAATTTACATGGATATTAACAGAGTTGGCCTGTCAGTGCAAACAATAAGGATTATTTTCTGCTAATAAAAACTGAGGTGTTGGAGTGAAGCACCTATTAAACTCAGCAGTCACACAACAGAAGTCATTTAGCAAGCTCATGGTCTCTAGTGATTAAATGATATTACTGGCCAATATTATCTCTATTCATGCCCTAATCATACTGCTTTTATAAGCAGTTATTTTCTAATAGAATCTATACAGTTCATCAAGTAGTGAACTGAGTGATTCTCCTCAAGACATCACCAATGGAGAATATGGGGAGAGACGTCACTGGACTTCATCTGTTGCTTCATGGCTGGAAGCAATGAACATGCATGATCCTGTCTGAGGCACTGAACTGGTCATTCCTCAGAAATCAGACATGAATCCCAAATAAATGTCACCCTAACAATGCAGAAATTTGAACAAAAGCAGTTATATTACAAGAGCCACTGCCCTTATTAATGAAGACCTCTTCCACACATAATCAATGTATCACATCACTGGAGAGTTACAGGATATGTCACAACTAAAAAGCCATGAAAATAATCTGCAGGGCATACCTGAAGCCTTGAATTACACAGTTATAATAGACATGAAGGTTCATCAAGATCTGTATGTAAGGCATAATCATAACCTACTATGGTTTAAGCAATGAATTTAAAATCATAATGATAAGACAAAAATAATATAATACATTTTATCTTGTTTTAAATTATTAATAGAATGGGAGAGAAACAAGTACTTGATTGCTTCCGTAGGCTTCATAATCTTAATTGGCTAATATCAAATACTTTATTGAAATCGTTAATAATTTAGTTTCATTATTAAGTACGATATTGAACAAGTTATTAAGCTTGCTAACAGGGGAAAGATAACCTCTTGAGCATGAGGCTCAGAGAAACTCATCACTGCCTCTCACAACCGAGTGCCCATGGGAATTGCCTGATACACCAGAAGGTTGCAAGCATGCACACAGCTCAATCACATCGTCTGCATTTTCCCAAGAAAGGAGACAGCAAATATTGCCCAGACTGACATGACAGACCAGCTCTAGGCCCAGCCAGTGGCCTTGGCCAGCAGCTCTGACCTAGCACAGCCCAGCACTACAGCCTTTGCTCAGCAGCACAGAGAAGAGGCTGAGGGAGACTGACAGAACCACACTGATGCCAAGTGTCAAGGGGAGCGGAATGGGAGCTCAGAAAACTACACTGAAGTAATGCTTCCCAGTGGTGGTAAGATTGCATCTCAGCCCCCAGGATACTTCAAGGCACTTCTTATGTGCTCTAGAGGAGACACAAACACTGCTTTTGTGGAAAGGTTTGATTTTGCTGTGGTGCCCTGCTCCAGGAAGGATTCTCCACCCTAGGAATCAAAAACTGACAGACACAGCTGTCCTGAATCCCATGATTCCTGGGAGCACTGCTAGATCTAAACCTCCTCTCCTGCACATTTTTCATTGGAAAATCAGCTCTTCCCTGAAAAGAGTGGCTCAGGTGACTAAGCTGACTCCCACATTGAGCAGGCACCTAGAAACACACCTTGTGTGAAGAAAAAAAATTAAAATATATTTCCCCTTGAATCTGCCCAGTTAGGTCAATTGTACATTTTTTGTTTCTTTAACACCCCAATTATGCTGGTACACCCAGGATCTCCTGTGGACATGCAGTTTACACAAAATTTTCCCAAAAGTGCTCTTTATCTATACAGGATGTTCATGCTCCTTTCCCCAAATTAGTCCACTAGAGCAATTCACAGCTCTTGCTGTGGAAGTGCTTCATTACTTTGAGACAGACTGCCAGCACCTGGATTTCATTTCTGAATTCTGAGTATAACAGAGGGATGCTTAACTCATAGACCTTCTTATCTTATCATCCATCCTGGGTCCCTTCATCTCGGCAAAGGCAGACAAAGAATGGTCTTCTCTCATGCTGGCACAGAGAGAAAAAGATCAAACCCAAGTACAGATGCTTTAATAAAATGGACTCTGATTTGTAAAAAATAAGGCTTACCATGCAGAATAGCCACTGCTCGCACAATTTATTATTACACACAATGTGTTGAGCCCACCACTAGCAGTGGAAGGGAAAATAACAACCACATGTTCCTTGCTGCACATGGTGGAGGGATAGCTGACATCGGTAAGCCTTCTTGCCAGAAAGATTCTCTAATATGCAAGAGGAAGATATCTTTTAAAGACTAAGCCAATGAGAGGAGGCCATCCTTTAAGAGTTAAAAAACTGTCTCGCAAGACCAGACAACCATTTATTTCTTCTTAATATAGTGATGGTTGGTTCGCCAGAGGAGATCAAGACTGTTTTGGTAGCTGAAGCCACCTCAGCTTTTGGACTCTCCTCCAACCTGTCTGTTACCACAACTGTCCATCTGACTGACTTCTCCTTGTAGCTGTAGATGAGTTGCATTCCACCAGTGGACTATTTCTGCAGGAGGTTGCTTCTGTTTCCCCTGTGGGTCAAATAGCATTGCCAGCTTCACAGCACTGTTCCTCACTCTTTTAACACAGAAGAGCAATTTTTGCAAAGACACTTTCAGGTGGCAGCTGGAAGAGGATAGGAATAAAGGCTACCTGCTCTTTCTGGATCTGCCCTGTGGTTCCAGCTTCAAAAGCTGCTGGTTCAAGAGTGACAACATTACCCCTGTCCCCCGAGGAGTCCCAGGTGGGGGTCATGGTGAGCACAACCATTGGCATTCCATGCCAGCACAACCATTGGCAAACACAACTTCCCATTGTCAGAGCAGGTGCAAGAGAGGCTCTGCTCTCATTCAGAATCAGGGGCATTAATGGATTCATTCTCCTGGAGAGTCAACCCAAGGACACAGTTCCTCCATTCCAACAATATTACTGGAAAGAATGATGACTTGTTGCCTTGATTGATGTCATCCAGATGTGTTTTTTATGGAATCACAGAATCATTTAGGTTTGGAGAAATCCTTAAGAAAATCAAGTCCAATTATTAACTTGACTCTGCAAGACCATGACTAAATCACTTCTCTAAGCATCATGTCTACATGACCTTTTTTGCCTCTTTTGCTTTGTGTTTTGTTTTGTTTGGTTGGTCTTTTTTTTTTTTTTTTTGGGATTTTCGGTTTTGTTTGTTTGTTTGTTTTGGGTTTTTTGTGTTTTTTTTTCTTACAAGTATTTTATTTCTGACCCATGATCCTATTTCAACTTGTATTTCAACTTCTCCCTGGATACATTTGCTCAAATTCCTTCAGTTAAGTTAAAACATGTGGGCACAGGTGAGAACATTCATTGGAAGTGCTAGCATGAGGAATAATCAAAATATTAAAAGATTTATTTTTTCTCACGGTTTTTCTCCACTGGTGCTGATGACACAATCTCTTTATTCCAAGCACTTTAGGTTGGCACCTTCAGGTGCTGCCATTCAAGAAGTAATATGATCCTCCTTTATGAATCATAATGCATATGAGAAAAGATAGCCATGCTCTATGAGATAGCAATTACTGCTCTGAGAACAGCAGTAAGATTTTCAAATGAGATAGCCATTGCCTCCCCTTACAGCTTTAAACATATCCTTAGGGAAAAAACAAGTTAAGGCTAAGAATACATCGCCTTTCAAAACAGCATTAAGATATTATAGTAAAAAAAAAAAAAGGATTGTGAGGCACAGAAATCCAGAAAATAAAGATCTTGTATGGATATTAGAGTGAGCAGTTGAAAGTCTGGGGTTATTTGAGGTGTACTGTTTCCCAAAGTTCCTCTGCACTCAGTAGAAATATTCTTTTTCTTGGTGATTCTAGGGAGAATTTTTATCTCTTTTTAATAAGTTTTCCATAGGAAATCTAGGAGACACTAATTTCAGTCTAGTGAAGGTCTTTGCTAGATTCTTTGGAAAGTCAAGGAAATGGTATTAATCAGATTATCTTAACAGAGATGTTCATCTACCCCATCAGACACCTCTAAGAGGTAAGGAAAGAATACAGTGTTGACTCTTCCCCAGCACACTGCAAATACATAAATAGCAATAGATACATTTCCGACTACATACTACTGATACTAGACAGGGGAAGTATAGCTAAATTGGACAGAGTTACCTGAGTGCTAAAGAAAAAAAATTGTTCAGTCAGACTGAGCCACTGATATAATCTGAATTTTTGTATGTCAAATTTCCATGGCATTTGCCATTTTCTTCCTAAACATATAATGTGGTTTTATCATAAAAAGATAAACAAATCCTAAGTTTTTTAAATTATGTTAAAAATCCAGTTGTTCTGTTCTTATTGTGCACAGCTATAAATGTGTATCTTTTTTATTTCTGCATAAAATATTTTTCAATGCTTTCACAGTCTAAACATTTTGCCCCAAATGTCACAACAATTTTTTGTCTTATTTCAACAGCTTTGTTAGTAAAGCAGTGTGTACCAAAATACAAGCAATACAGGTGAAAATGCTTTGTCTCTTACAACAATATTCCTAAGGGATATTATGTGTATAAGTTGGTCTCCAGACAACCAAGGGAACTAAAGAATAAGGAATTTATTTCATAAAATGCCTGGCTAAAATGCCATTTTATGATGTTATATTGTCATCAAATTATGTCCTGAAGTGCAGGAAAGTGTAACCATTTTTTAGGAAACTTCCCTTAAATGCTTTAATAAAGAATCATAAAATTTAAAAAGTGAAATGGTATATAGTGTTAGTCTAGAGGAGAGAATGCCTTAAGGAATTATAAAACGCCTTCAAAACTAAGGAAACATATGAACAAAATTTAGAGGAGAATAAAGAACTGCTTCTGTTGAACACAATGAAAATCTGTCACTTTCACTGTCCAAACAGTTTGGACTTGATGACTGAAATTTTTCTCTGTCCTACAAAATTTGTCTTCCTGCTGTTACCACCATGCCAACACTGCTGCAGAATTAATTTAGCTGTCCTGCCAGATGAACTGCAGCCTTCATGGGACCTCTTTCTTCACCCTACCAAGGCACAAATGCAGCCTGGGTCTTCACTTCAAGCAGTGGCTGCTGCCTGTTACGAATTACAGTTTTGTAGCAAGCAGCATTTCCCACTGCAGGATGGCTCCTCCTTTTCAAATGTCCCCTTGGAGTCTCTCTGCTCTTACCCAAGGCTTGACAATGAGGCAGCTGGCATTTGGGCTGTGACTTCTGGGGCTCTTGGTGTTGTTTCACTCTTCACATTTATTCTCATGGTCTGCTCCCCCTGTGCACTGCCTCCTCCTCCAGTGCAGGCTGTTTTGCAGGATACCAGACCATCTTTATGCCTCGTGCTGGTACAACACTACTCATCCTGCACCCTTAGACTTAGATGCTAACGCCATTAACTGCAACAGCATTTCTGACATCCAAACCATTTCTCAGAAACAGTCCCAGCCAGCTGAGCCAAAGCTGACACCAAAAATGCCGATGGAAAAGAAAGCCAATCAAGGCTTTGAAAAGCACTTGAGACTGACTCATTTCTTATTCAAATATAAATACATTTGTCTCTAAAAGAAGAAGCAAAATCACTATGCAAAACACTATGAATCAAAGTTGGTTGGAACTAGATAAGATCCTTTCCAACCCAGGCCATTCTGTGATTCTACGATTTAGAAATACTACATGCATTAAATTAAATTAAATTTTCTTGGTGATGTTCTCCCTATTCCTTACTCCCCATTATCCAACACTGCATATACACCTAACACTTCTTGGCAAGGTTTGGCAAAGCACAGCTAATCTGACCACAGTGTGTTTTCAAGAAAAATCACCAAAATACAATAAATTGCTTGATTTTCTTAACTTTCTCTAACACATTATATAAGCCTTAGTCACATATTTCTAGAATGGAATTGTATTCTTCTTATACCTCCACATTTCTACATATTTCCAAAACCACATTCCTCACTTGTTATTTTAAGTATATTATACATCTGTGTTTCTATCCATCCTCTTTACAGATCTGGGATTTAACTCCAGGCTTTTGGCAGGTAACAGCCCTGTTGCTTAGCAGCAGCTGAGGCACATGTAAATGCAATAATGAAAATTCTCATGGTTTCAAAAGTGGAAAGCCTTTGCCTGCTGAAAATTGATGTTTATAAATCGTCTGGGAGTGGAGTAAGTGGCACCATTTCTTTCCAGCAAAGTACAGTTTTGAATACATATCCAACTCGCCTGACACAAATAATAGAGACTGAGGCTAAAAAAGTAAGAGTCAATATTTAATTATGATTGCTTTTACATATTGATTATTCCAGCATTTTAACCATCATAGGATTACCAGTAAAATAGGCCACTCTTAATTTCATTTCGTGGGTGAAATAATAGATTCACAAAAGTCACCCACAAAACTCTCACCCCCTTTATAGAACTGGGATTTCTAATTTTCTAAATCTGTTTTCATTAACTCTTATTTTGAAAAGCATTGATCCAAGTGTTAATGTGGATCCAAAGCCAACTGCTTAGCACTCCATCTTTGCTTAAAAAAATACCTGTTTTAATCTGCATTTGACAGATCCATGTGCTCACAGAAACATGCAGATTACAACCTAAGCTTCTTAATTCTACAGCACCAGCAGCAGAAGGGAACCTAAAATGGTCTCCAAACTGAAACAAATTAACATGAGCATGATCCCTGTCAATGATGAGAATTATCCCTTCCTACATGTACTTCAGTGTAGAAAGGAACAATTTCTGCATTGCTGGCATGTTGCATGTTGAGGGGTGAGCCCACACTCCTCATGCAATTTATCCAATTTGCATCCAAGTTGTCTAAGTCTAAAAAACAGATATGAACCATGAAAATCCCTCTGTAGTGAAAGAAGAATTCTGCTTCCATAGCATCATTAATTTATTTCAAAAATAAAGGTTTATGGTCAGATTAATTCCTTTGAGAACTCTCCTTTGGTCCAGCAGCTATTAAAGAAACAAAGATGGTTCTGCATAAGGCAGACAAAATTAATAATCCCATGGAACTACCTCTGTGTTTCCATTGACTCTAGCGCAGCCTAAATAACAAACTGGCCTTCAGATGACAAAATTAATCCCAACCCTTGATTCTGTGCTGAAGCTCAATGGCAGAGGTGAAGGTGACTAAATAACCAATGATCTATTGGAGAATGCCCTGGATTTTAAATGACAGACTCTGCAAATCATCCCCAGAGGTGCAAGTAATCTCCTGAAAATTAATTTATGTCTATTTCCACCTCCAACCCAGACTGATTCTTACAGTGTGTGAAACAGTTATTTTGATACACAGACTTTGTTCAGGACTTCTTAGACCTCAAGATAATTTGAAACCTCGTATTTTGCTCTTCAGCACCACATTCCCTGAGTTCTAGCTCCATTTGTTGTTTATACATTGCATATTTATATATGGCACAAGATTGTTTTTCTTCACTGAAATCTGTACAAGAAAAGGATGAAATAACAGATTTTCCTACTCTAAATATTTGACAAAAGGTTTTATTTATTCCAACAGAATGCTATTTATTCATTATTTTTCCCCCTTCTAAGTATGATGGTTTGTCAACTTGTGACACTCATTTTCTATTTATTTTCATCAGCTGTGTCTCTGGCTCCCATGAGAACACTTTAATTTTGTTGCATGGCCCAGAAATATGATAATCAACAAATATTTCTAGGCCAAATCCATTGTCACAGTGTCAGCAGGCTCATGTGAAATACTGATGCAATTAAACACTGATTTGCCACTCCATCTCCCAGCAAGACAGATATAAAATAGTTTTACATAGATATTTTTAAATTATCCCCTTTAAAAACCTTATGAAAGATAATTGGTTATACTGAAGAACTGAAACAAGAAAAATGCTTAATACTTTTACGGTGTTTTGCATTTTACTGCTGTACAAACATTAACTAATTAAGCCTCACAATACCCAAGTGAGGAATGGAAGGAAGCATTATTATGGTTATGTATTATAATTATACTGTCTCATTTAGAATTTCCTGGGTTTTGACTTTTAAAGTAATTATTGTAATTATCACAAAACTAATAAAAAGTCAGAAACAATATTTTTTCCCAGCATGAATATGCTCTAAGCTAAGCAAATAAATAGTTTACAAATACCTAAAAGCACACTTTTTTTCCATGTATCTCAGCTTTTGCTTTCCCTTTGTCCATCTGAGTCTACAGAATTTGATTTTGTTTCCAACAAAGGGGAAGAAAGTCTTTTCAATGACCACAGTGGATGCTTGAATTTAACAACAACAAATACATAAAGAATGTGTGAAGTGAGATTATCTCTGGGATTTTTACCAATTGCTAAGAAAGTATTATGAGATCTTGATACAAAACATGCTTATACACCCCAAACAACATTATAAAATCTATGATAGTTTGAAAGTGGGATAAAATAAATTTTAATTATTATTGTTATTATGCAAAATTGCTTTTCTCTCAAATACCTCTTACAAATGTCTGGGTTCCTCTTCCCAGTTGTAGACATCTAAGAGCTCACTGGCACCCTTTAGATACAGGTAGATGGGTTCTTTCCAGGAATGATTTCTGCCATGTCTCTCATACATCTATCCTGTAATGAGATGATTTCCCACTGAAAAAGCCTTTGCTCTCTCCACTAGTAGCCAAGTCCCAAGCATTTCTTCTATAAATCCTGGAATTTTCAAGGTCTATAGGGACAAAATCCACTTTATTAGCTATAGAAAATTGTCATACAACATTTGAATATTCAATTGGCTCCATCACAAATACCTAGTCACTGCAAATTCTTAGAAGTCGATCACAGCTTGATTATCCTCTGGGAGAATCTTCCTTAAAATGCCCTAATGAACCAAATGACAATTTGGAAAAGGATCTCAAGTAATTTCTGTTTAGTTGGAAAGATATTTTCCTTCTTCTTTTTTACTTATGTGGGAGAGACCTAAAAATAACAATGTTTGTAGGGTGGATTGAGCAGAAGAGAGGAAAGAGAAGTCTAATGAACCCAAAATATACACAATACTCCTTTGTTGGCAAGTGCTGGAAAAATTTAAAAAACCCAACAAAACAAATAAAGATCTGATAATATATCAAGCAGGTCAGGCCAAGATTAATAGAAGACACAACAGAAAGATGGGATACTATCCAGAAAGACCTGGATAAACTTGAGAAATGGGCCCAAAAGAACCCATGAAGTTCATTAAGGTCAAGTGCAAGGTGTTGCACATGGGTTGAGGCAATCCTTGATATGAACACAGACTGGGAGCAAACTCACTGAGGGCAGCCCTGTGGAGAAGAACTCAGGAGTTCTTCTAAACTATTAAATAGTTTAGTCTTCTAAACTATTAAATAGTTCTTCTAAACTAATAAATAAAACTATTTATTGTGCCTGTGCAGAAAAAATTTCTTGTGTGTGAGAATCTGGACAAAAGCACAGCCCAAAAAGCCAAACGTGTCCTGGGCTGCATCCAGAGCCCCGTGGGCAGCAGGGCAGGGGGGATTCTGCCCCTCTGCTCTGGTGAGAGCCCAGCTGCAGGGCTGCATCAGCTCTGGGGTCCCAGCACAGGAAGGACATGGAGCTGTTAACAGCAGGTCCAGAGGGAGCCACAAAGGTGCTCAGGATGCTGGAGCACTGTTCCTGTGGGGACAGGCAGAGAGAATTGGGGTTGTTCAGCCTGGAGAAGACAAGGAGCTGGGGAGACCTTATAGCAGCCTGTCAGTACCTGAAAGGAGGCTATGAAAAGGAGAAATAAAGACTTTTTATATGGCCAGATTGGAAGAGGACAGGGGCAATGGTTTTAAAGTGAAAAAGAACAGATTTAGATTAGATGTTAGGAAGAAATTCTTTACCATGAGGGTGGTGAGGCACTGGCACAGGCTGCCCAGAGAAGCTGTGGATGTCTCATCCCTGAAGTGTTCAAG